>QOCX01001319.1:0-38020 GCA_005959815.1 Sarcophaga bullata | reverse complement strand
TCGGTAATTTCTTCAGAATAAATCGAAAAGAAATATTGTCCTGTCTGTCATAATTTACAAAATTTATATTCAAAATCAAAATATTTTAATGCTTAATCAGTAAATTTCAAAGTGATTTGCTATTTAATTAAATTCGCATTTATTAGCTTATGATTCTGATACTAACTCTTTAGACAATTCGCCCAAATACGTCTCATCAAGTTTCGAAATAATCTTTATGTTCGTAAAATCCAATAAAAACACTTCAGCATTTTGTAATAAAATTGTTTTTTTTTTTTGTTTCTTTTTTGTTTTTTTTTTTGTTTTAATTGAAGTTAATTAAAATAGTTACGAGCAAAGCAATGCATTGTATGTAATATTCTTAAAAACAAAAATGAAAAAAATTCATGTTTGTAGCACATCGTCATACATTTATTTTATGTTAGTAACTGTTTACTACTAAACAAAAAATAATTTTTTAGTTTATAGTTTATAATTTAAAGCGTTAACAATTGTACGCGTATATGTTGAGCTGTTTAGGAATCATAGTTTATATACTAATGCGTATGTGTATGTACATTTACTCTTTTTTCCAGCATATACTAAATGGATTCTTATGTACCACATAAGAACATTTTACGCATTTGTCCTGAAGTTAAGTTTCCCAGTTTTTGAGTTTTCGCCTGGACTGTAATAAAATTTAATTTTAGAAAGTCTATCTAGCCAAAGCATTAGAATGATTTTATATACGAAATAGACAAGTAGCATGTTGAATTTCATTATGCAATCATTAGCGAAAGGCATAACAAAAAAAAAATAAAGAAACATACTTAAATAACCCCTTTTGTTAATGACAAATTACTGCAAATTAGTTGTGTGATTTACTACTTCAATCAACCTCATTCGTCTATTACAAGAGCAATTAGTATGTAAATGTGTTTTAAAGAAAAATAGTTTGCATAGGACATAGGTGTTATAATTTAAATAGACGTGATATTGGACAAATCTCTTTAGATTTCTAAATAAATTATTTCGTAATTAAAACACATTCATTAAACACATTATTTAAAATTGTTATAAAAAAGTCCCTTTTATGTCTATCATAGTTAATGATTTCTTTTAATGGATAAATTCTACTAAAATAGTAGAAAATGATCAGCTTGTATGATTAGATTCTCTCTCAATGACTTTTTCTGAAACAAAGAATTGCTAATTCAAGGCATTAAAGGCTGATTTCAACGTAACCTTGTTATAAATAATTGTAATCATTGTTTTTCTGTAATAGAAATAAATTAAATTATTTGAAATGCATACGAATATACATACATATATGCACAATAGATAATGTTACAAAGACTGAAATCAAAATAAACTGTTCTGTTAACGAAAAAAATAACAGAATTAAACGATAAAAAAAAATTAAAGAATAAGGACTTACAAACACCATACGCCAATAATATTAATACTTGAAACAATTGTGGAAGACAGAAAACTTTTCTCTTCTGATATAAAAATAACGGTAACATTCTAGAAGTTGCCAGATTAGAAATATATAACGTATATACATATGTATAAACCGAAAGGTAACGCTGTCAATGTGTACCCAATGTTAGACATTGTGAGTAATTGAAATTGTATAATTTAATTTGTATGTATATTAAATGGATTTTGAATAAATAAAGGATTTATTTTCAATAATAAAAAAACAATAACAACAGGTAATAAACAATATTTTCTTTTATTATTACCGTACCAACAGGCCGTTTCGTAAATGTCAATGGCTTTTAAGTTGTGTTGCCATTTGCCAAGTTTTCCCTTTTTTAAAGTTTTTTTTGAGATGCGGAAAACTTTTCATTAAATTTTTGACAAAATTCAATTAAAAATTTTTCTCAATAAATTCAATATAAATAATCTGAAATATATAAATTTTTTAAATAAAAATTGTGTATTTTATTAGTTCCGGGCAACAGTCGTAAAGAAAAAACAACAGAGGGAACTGAGCTCCGGTGTTTCCGGTTGGTACTTTTGGTAGAAAACAAGTTTTCTTTTAGTAAAAAATTTTTTTTCAGATAAAAAAAAGTTAAAAAAAAGCTGCCAACGCTGATCTTAAGGAATGTGAAATAAAGATGTTTTATATATGTAAAATTTGCAATAATAATGTGATAGAATGGAACTGTCACGTAATTTACTTCTCCGATTCCGATCGAAATTAGTCAAAACGATGCAATAGGTATAACAGGCATTACCACTCGACTTTAAAAGTATAAACAAAAAACCGGCATGATGTAAAATATTTGTTTACTTTAATAAGAGTACATTTTTTATTTTTTCTTGATTTTATTTATCTATCTAAACTCAAGATTAAGGGTCATCCTCAAGAAATTATTAATATTCACAAATATGCATAAAAACTGTATGCTTCTTTTTAATTATTTTAGTTCCTTAAACTAAATTAAACAAATTCCATTCAAAAATTAGGCTGAGATCTAAAAAATGTGAAAAAAAAGTTTTGCATTAAGGACGATATGAGATATACTATGTTAATTTATATTATAATTAACATGAGTCTATGGTGGGAATCGAATCCACGACCCTCAAACTAATAGTCTAGTCTGTTCGACTAGACTACCAGGACACTTGCTTTGTTTGAAGTTTGCAATTAAAATAAAAAAACATTATTTCAGTTTTAATCGTGGTTTATAAATTCTTTATTGAAATAACAAAACATTTTTAATTTTTAAGACTGTGTTATCAATTTAATTCGATAGTCTTTATTTACAAATATCACAATTTACAATAGCTTTGTGCTTAACGTCGAACTATTTTACAGCTCTCCATATATTGGGTCCGGCAACTGTACTGTAACTGTAACTGCAATAAGAGTTTGACGTTAGAACTTTTTGTAAATGCAATGTCTGTCGTAAATGCAACAAATTGATAACTACAGAATTTAATTATCTAAATGAATTGTAACTTAGTGAATACCTAAAAGTTGTTAAATTTGAGTATATGCAAGTTTATTGATAAAGTTCGTGAAATTACTTTCATTGTGCAGTGTCTACACCCGAAAATATCCGAATCCATCAACTCGTTATTGTTCTTAAGAACACACACCAGTTTACTTCAAATTTTGCAAAAAAGATCTCGTTATGACGCCTTACAAAGTTCAAGTGGTTCAAGACTTAGAGCCGCTTTATCACCTGCTTCGTTTTCGCTTCGCTAGATGTGGAAAACTCCACAATCATAACCATTTTGCAAAAAAAAAATTATAATCTCTTCGAATTATGCTCATTTTTATCTGGTATATAAATATATAAGCAAAATTGCCGTATTTGGGGCTCCGAAAACTTTGTCGTGGTATTACAGAAGTTACGAGTGACTGGTCGGTACGGCTTGTGGAGCGGAGACATCAAAATTTCAAATTTATTTCAATTATTTCAATTTATTTCAATTAAAAATAACTTTGACTTTCTAAAGTATGTAAATTAAATAGGAAATAATGAAGGGAATATTTTCGGTTAACATAGAAACTTAAAGGCGTTTTAGTGGGCATTTGGAGAATACAGAAATATTTTTTTTCTGGTACTTGTCCCCCTTCATCCTCTGACGATCGCCTACTCATTTCAAGTCAATTATTTATGAATGGAACTAAGCGAAATGCTCGTTCGTATTCGTATATTCAGAGGTTACAAGCACTTTTTGGTATTAATGAGCAAGTGAGAAAAAATAAATTGATAGAATTTATTTATTTTCTGTCAAAGAAAAGTGTTAGTAATATACGACATTTTGATTTTCATTTCATCTATGTGCATGTTGATGAAATGAAAATCAAAATGTCATCTTGGACTCAAAAAGTAGGGAATGTTTTTTAGATATTTGGTGGCAGCAACTTTTGGTTCCTCACCTACTAATAACAAACCTTTTAATTTTTCAAAAAAAAAAAGAATTCTTTATGTCTACAAAAAAGCTGTTCCCTTTTCTTATCATTTAAATGTCTTAAAACCTCGCTTAAAAACATATAGGAAATTGGATTTTAATAAACATTTTTAAAATATTTACAACTAAAAATATTTTTTGAGTGTAAAACTGAAAAAAAAATGTCATGACATCCACTAACATGTGCACTCGCCGCAGTCTGATTGACGACTAAATAAAAGATCATAAGCAATATGTGGTAATACTCACTGCACAATTGTGCTATGAAATGGTAATTTAAATAATAATTTTGTTTACCGTTTTCAACGAACTTAATAATTTTTGTGAAAAGGTAAGAAAATGAATAAAAAAAATAATAGGACCACTTTCCAAATATGCCCTTAAATTATAAAAAACTAAATAAATAGATAATAACTTCTTTACTTAAAAATAGTTGCACATTAAGGGTAAAATTATTCTATAAATTTAATATTTAGTCTGCATTTATTGGAAATAGCCAATAACCATAACTTTGCCATCGATTCAACCAACTCTTAGCATCGTTTTGGAGGAATCTTTTACCAGAATTTCTGAAAGACTTTCCAAAATGATTCGCTGGTGGTTGGCTTAGAAGCAGCAACAAACTTTCGATTGGATTCAGATCTGGTGACTGCGCAGGTCATTCCAAACTGTTCACCGAATTTCTTTCGAACCATTGCGTTTTCTTCTTACTGGTATACTTGGGGTCATTATCCTGTTGGAAGACCCATACTAACTGCGTCTCACTTTCTGCATAGGGTGTGCAACCACAGTATCCAAAATATAGATGCTAACATGTTGGTCCATTATTTTCTGATCCAATGTATTGGGTCTACTCCATAGTATGAATAGCAAGTTATTACGCTCGAACGTACACGTTTAATGGTTTTTCTCTCATATTTGGATTATATTCGGATGTGCGAGTGAGAATCTTTTCCACCAAACATTACAACTTTGCTCCCATCTGTCCATAAAATATTCCTCACCTTTCGACTGACCAATTTAGATGTTTCTTTGCGAACTTTATGCGCTTGGAGATTTGATTTGCGTTTAAAACAGGGACCTTTCTTGGGCTGCATGCTTTTAAATTATGTTCTCTGAAGCATGTGCGAACTGTTTGTACTGTCGGTGTTATAAAAAATTTTTGCTCTCGCGGATCAATCTTTTGACAAGAAGCGGTGTCCGGGTTTCCACGCCTTTCAGCCTTTTCTTTATAAGTAATTGTGTTTCGAATCATTTTGTTAAAACAGCAAACCAATCGACCAACTTCCCTATAAGATTTTCCATCCATTATTAGTTTTTCGATCATTTCGGGCTTCTCCACACTGCAATGTTTTTCATGACCCATTTTACTTAAAATATTGTATTTTTATTAAATATGATAATCAAAATAATAAAAATTAAATCCAAATATTTTTCATTAAACAATTTTGCAATACATTGCGGTTTTTGCGAAGAACGTATAAGTGGTGCTATTTATTATTTCGCCATTTTTTTGTGATTTTCAATTTAAATTGTAAAAAAATATATGCATCGATAATAATTCCAATAAAAGTACTACTTTTTATATAGTGGGCATACTAAGCAATGTATTAAATATCAACATTTGAAAAAATATCAACTCTAATTTGTTTGTTTTTAGAATAATAAATAAAAATAGTAGCACAGTGGTGCTTTTATATTTTCCCCAACTGTATGTATATCAAGAGAGAGAGAGAGGAAAAAGAAGAAAATAAAAACAAAGAAATGTCAGTAAAGAATTTTTCTCGGACTAATGGAAGCAATTCAAATGGTTTTCAACTTTAATTTGTAGTTAAAATATAAATTTGATAAATATTCCGATTCCAAGTGTAGTCGCCATTTTATGGCGTATTTGCTTGATTGTTTGTAAAATTCTTATTTAACTATTCATGTCTAGAAGAAGGTATAAACATAGCCGTATGACACCTTGGCATTTTCGATACAAACGGTTTCGGGCAATTCAAACTGCATTCGCAGTGGGATCTAAATTTAAAAATACATTGAATATGTTTTTATTTTTATACAAATTTCAAAGTTATATGCTCAACCTTTTCGTCTCGTTCATATTTCCATTTTTGTGTTAATGTATTGGTATTATGTACACACATATATTGGCTTTAAAAAACAGTCAACAATTTGTGACCAACAAATGTACAAGCATAAATACATATCTCTGATACTGTATTTATTCACACCTTTATCTTTCAGTTTTTTTTTATATGCAAACATATACAGTGACATTTTTCAACATAAGAAATAAAAATAAAGTTTTTCTATTTATTTAATAAATTTTCTTTTTAAATCTGTTTCACAGCATTAATCAGATTTAAGTATGTCCGCGTATGCATTAAAATCAATTTTGAAATGACGTCAAAAATATAATACGTAACTCATATAACGGTTACAACGGTTATAAACGAACCTACAGTTGAAATTCGACTCCAAACGACAGATTATTGAAAAACTTTTTCATCGCAATTTTATTTACTCTCAGAGCTTTTACCTTTCAACTTTGCTTACAAACAATTATTTTGAAGCCCTTGAACGCCCGTTAAACAGTCGTCGTTAATTTTTTTTTTAGAAAAACAAAATATGGTATTATTAGCTTTGATATGTTATTTATCAAATACCAAAACGTCAACATCTGGCAACTCTTTAAATAATAAATAAATAAATAATTTCTTTATTGTGATTATGAATAATCAAAAGCGTAAGCAATACTGGGTAGCATCCCCAAGTATAAGAGGCCCAAGCTTTAAGACGGGCTCAGCACCTTTAATAGATTTCATCTGCTGCCCGATGTTGACGAAGAAACTGAGAAAAAGGTAAAACTTCTGCCAATCATAGTAGACTCTATAGTATGCTTCAACAACGTAATAGGTATATTTGGAGAAAAATACATGTTCAGGAGGATGTCAATAGGTACAAAAATAATGTCCAGTACGATAACAGACTACAATGTGGCGATAGAGCTAAAAAAATGTATTTTAATCCACATGAAATAAATAACAGTAAAATCTTTAAGTTATTAAGTGTTATTTGGGCTTTCCAGGCTAACAAATTCTATTATATTGGAAGAATTAAAACATAACCATAACATTACGCCCGTAAGTGTCAAAGTGAAGGTATGTGCGGCCTGTGCTGATAATAATGATTGCTCGTTAATCCGCATTGGATCCCACAACAGTATGGTTTATATAAAACTGCAGCAAAAGGAACCTCAGAAACATCAACCACAGGGCGGATGACCCTATAATTGCCCATGTCGTAGAAAATATCTAGATATTTGGCAACGGATAACTGACAGATCTAGAGCATATATTTCACGAAGTACTAACTTGGTTATCAATGACAGTGATTTCCCGCAAATATCCAGACAAGAGCATGTTAGAAATGCTCAGAACTTCCTGAGGTATAATGCTACGTCCTTCCAAGGTAAAATGCTGTTGTCAGAGGTGGCTAAAGACAAAATCCGTAACAACAATGATCTCACCAATCAGAAACTACTGGAGACTTTCTTTAATGCAGTAGATGCTCAATGTCAAACTAAGTTTGACAAGCTGAGAGTTTTAGGTATGATGCACTGGAACGCTCAAGGCATAACAATTGAGTCTGCAGCTTATCAGCTATTGACATTCTTCTTCTAAATGAAACATTTCTAGATCCACATCACAAATTCAGATAGGGGAACTTCAAACTTTACTGTGAAGACCAATCACCACATGATGGAGGAGAACTTATCGGGATAAAAAGTAACCTAGATCATAAGTTATTACCTAATTGCGATTTGAATATAAATGGTACAGTATTCAAAACTGAAGCAGAAAAATCTAATGCAATATCTGAATATTTTTACAATTCTCATTTGGTAACCATAAACAATGCTTCTCCTTTAGGTTCTCGTGTGTCTACTTATGTATATCGTCTTGAAGAAAACCCACTCAATGTTAATTTGATTTTACAGACCCTTTCGAAGTTAAATCATAAGTTAGTTTATTGAAAAATATTGAAGCTCCAGAACTAGATGCCAGATTGCTTTTACAAAGAAATCACCAAAATATTTAACGCTTGTCTAAAATATGGCTATTTTCCCACGACTTTCAAAAAGGCAAAAATAATCCCTATCCTAAAAAGGGATAAAGGTCCTAAATTACTCACAAGCTATATGCCAATAAGTATTCTGAGTTTACTGAACAAAAAATTTTAAAAAATAATTCACAAAAGATTAGAATCCAACAACTCGGATTCCGTAAAGAACACTCTATCGTACATCAATTGAAGAGGGTTTTTAACTTAATAGAAGAAAACAGGAGAAATAGCTAGAGCACTGACATTATTTTCTTAGACATAAAAAAGGCCTTTTATACTGCACGATGGATTGATTTTCAAGCTCAGTATTTTTAATTTCCCACTTTACTTGCAGAAAATTATCAAAAGTTTTTTGTTAAGCCGATCTTTTGTAGTATATGTTGACGGCGAATTTTCTAGCGTAAAACAAATCCCAGCGAAATTTCCTACAGTTTACTCGTTATATACGTCCGATATAACAGTCCGCAGAAACCGAGAAGCAGCATTTTATGCTGACGACAGTGCCTTTATATGCTCGGGAAAATCCTCATATACAATAGTAAAAGAATGCAAGAGACTCTTACCTCAAGTCAAAAATATTTTGACAAATGGAAAATCAAAGTAAATAATAATAAAACTCAAGCTCATATTCCCATTTAATAAATCGCCCAAGCGCACTGCCACAAAAATTTTGTACGCAAGTGAAAACATCATCTCAATTAGTGATAACATTAAATATCTAGATTTTAGATAGAAAATTAGATAAAAACTTTCGTTTAAACAACACATCAGTTATGTCTGCGATAAAGCCATAAAATGTGGTCGTGCTCTACACTCCATGTTTAATAAGAGGTCTAAACTCAATAAGAGGTCTAAAAGCAAATTATTGCTGTATAATATGTGTAGCAGTCTGATACTCATCTATGGTTGCCCGGTATGTTTTCTCAAAACTGTCAAAACCCATATGAAAAAGCTTCAAATTATTCAGAACAAAAATTTAAAAAAAAATACACAATCTCCCTCCAAGATTCCCCACTGATTTACTTCACAATAGATTTCATTTTAAAAAGATACACATGTTCGCCAACGATCTGACGCTATCATTTAATGGAAAATGCAGAATGTCTAACTTTAAGAAATTTATTAACCAATCTCTGAGAATTTTTTGTTAGAAAGATTCTTCTAGTGGTTGCTTTTTTGTAAATTTCATAAAAAAAATTTTAAATGTTTGTTAAGAGGTTTTTGCGAAAAATTTTCTTCAAGTGTGCGTTATTAACAGCTTTTCTCATTAAATTGACAGATTTAAGTGCTGTAGTACTTTTAAATAAATTCCCATACAGTGTACCTTACTTTTAGCTTGTAAGACTTAAATAAAAAAATTCATGAAAGTCGGAAAAATGATTTTTTACAGTGCATGATTACATGAGTGGCGGGACCTACAGGTTAAAGCCGACTTCGAACGACAGATTTTTTAAAATTTTTGTCAGAAATTTGCTGAGATGAAGTTGCAGAAGAAATTTAATTTTCGTATGGATGTCTGACCTGGGGTTTTAACCGTGGAATTACGTCCAATAAGCCAACACGCTACCTCCCAATACATATTAATTTTAACAAATTGTAAATAAAGAGGGGTAAAAGGGTGAATCGCAGTAATTGTTAATATGTACATAGAAAAATGCAATACATCTCCCTACATAGTGCCAGCAAATCAAAACGAAATTTTGATAACATCGTGTCCCTAAAAGTTGTTAGATCAAACCAAAGTAACATTTCAAGAAATCCAATCCCAACAAATAAGACATTTACTCAAAATCTCTGAAATAACCAATCTCGGTCATACACAATCCTCATAATTTGTTGAAATTTATGATTAATGTTCAAAGTAAATAGTAGAGAATAAAATGATAATGATGATACATCTTCTATAAGCATTCATCACGATCCCACTATTGCATCACTCTTACCATCCGTAAGGTCTCATCTCTTGCTATAAAGATATTTAACTGCAATGTAACTTGTTAAATTCTTCCATCGTCAAACTTAAAGTATCCTTACACAACATGTTTTTGCATCTGTTTTTTCATGTCAAAGGTTTACATTTCCTTCTTTGAAAATTATTATCAAAATTTGTCGATTTACACAGGGTTGTAATTTTTAAGTCGCCGTAGTAGTGTGTTGTAGTAAATAGTGTGTTGACTTATTACACGTGAGGCTACGTCAAAACAAAACGAAGTATAAAAAATATATCTGTGGTGACTTCCTCTCAACAGATTTCTGACAAAAAGTCTGGCAGTAAATATAATTGCAATGAAAAGCTTCTCAAGAATCTGTCGTTCGGATTCGACATTAAACCGTATGGAGGAAATTAATACAGACAACATAAGTAGGTCGTAATCCTGACTCTAATGTTGTATTGACCAATATGTATGTATGTATGTTATAATTTTTAATTATAAACCTATATGTGCAATTGCATATGCAAATAATACCAACGGCTTTCGTTTGCAAAACGGCTTAAAGTAGCCGCGTCATTATAGTGTTGCCAACGTAATCATTTTAAAGTTTTTACTTTTCTAAATTACAAGTTACACATAAAATTGTTAATTTTATATTAAAAAATTTTTATATTACTTGTCTTATGGCTATTGTAAATACAAAACTAAACAAAACCAATTAATTTGTTACATCCACTGGATAGTTCCTTCATCTGGCTAATGATAGCACACATAATCCAGCTCCGATGAATGTTTATGCAAGGCAAAAACATTTGATACATACGAAATTTTTTTGTATTTTTTTTACAAAACCTCTGGATTCAAGGCTAAACACATGTATGTAGCTGTATATGTATTTAAAATTTGACATTATCAGTGTAAAAAATAGATCGTGTAAGGTTACCTTTAATCACGTCATACGTACATAGCTAAAATCATATGCTCTTCCAATGCTTTTTAATGCCTAGTACAATTGGAGTACAAAGTTTTATTGTAACAGTCTACAAACAACTTAGGACGTAAGACTTTTAGCTTTACGGACCTGCATGCTCTACTAATATTGTATAAATAAATATAAAGGAAGCATTTGGGGATCTTACGAATCAATAAAGTCGCGAGTAGGTATATTAGACATGAGAAAGTATTGAATATCCTTAATGTAATGAATACCCCCCACTCAATCAATGTGGGCTTATTCCATTGCAGTTATCGACCAGTTAGTTTATTTCCCAGTGTAAAGCATTTCGCGTTAATGTACAAATTAAGCAATTTTACTTTGTTGTTTGCTTAAAAGCGTACAGAATCTATTTAAAATAATCTATTTGGCCTATACCTAACCAAAACAATTATAATTTTAATGCACATTTTCTTTTATGTATTTTCTGATAAATAATACTAGCTTTATACATGAACTACCAACATATAAAAGACATAAAGAAAGACTAACGAAAGAAAGACGCTTATGGCACCACCCTGATCGGCGTAACTGATTAAACTGATTTCACAGTTTATGTTTCCTTCATTAATGTCAGTACCACTGATTCAGTAGGTTGTTTTGTTTACTCTTTTACTTCCCTATATCCTAGGGATGCTAATGGAGTTGATTTTTAAATATCCTGGGATTCGGATATTGAAATACCGATACTGAAGTTCGGGACAAAAAAAATCCGATTTATTTTATTTAATTATACTTATTGTTTGATTTTTCTTTATATTTTAAAGACCAAAGTCTCTAACATTTCATCAGAGAAACATGAACGGAGTTTGTTGCTGCCGTTGAAAAACCTCTTTCCCAATCTACTCTAGCAGATGAATTGGTTTCAAGATAGCTATGTAAGATGTAAATCGTCACCTCTACCACCTAGTGATACAAACAAATATATTTCTTTAGAAAGTTGAGTATCTAAATCATCTGTTCTATTAAAAGTTTTTATCTTACATTCTTCGATCGCTGAGTTTAACTTTTTAGTAATAGAAGTTGGGTTTTCGTTCAATTGGATGTCCGATGATATATAGTAGAATATTCATTTAATTATTGCAAGGTTGGGTCTTATTTTATGTAATACTAAATAAAAATGCAATGCCTAATTCTTGTTCTTACTTTATAAAGTATATATGTGTATAAGATTACAATTCGGTATTATCGAAATTTCGGTATTTCGGGATTCGAGATTTCCCGATTGGCTTCCCTACTATATAAGTTTCAGAACTTTAATTTAGTAAGCAATTTCATAAATTTAAATAAAATTTTGGTAAACAATAATTGATATTTTTTATATTTATTTTTTGCTTACTTTCTGTTTATAATACAACAACAAAATTATAAATTAATATGTATTAATATGTTATACCTAATACTTAGTGGGATATCCCTGGGGGTCAAGCGTACCTTTCAGATATCAATAAAAATTGTCCGTAAAAATTATTAATTAAACAAAACGTTTTTCTTTATTTGAAGTAAAACATAAAGAACTAATTCACTGGACATATTTTATTTTTAATAATTAATTGCATGCATACATACATAATTGGCCATTACTACCCTTCAGTTAGGATTACGGCCTAGTTTCTCCACACCACTTATATGTTGTGTGGGTTAATTTTATACATGAGTGGCGGGGCCTACAGTTTAAAGTCGACTCCGAACGACAGATTTTTGAGAAACTTTTCATGGCAATTTTATTTACTCTCAAAGCTTTTCCCATAAATCTGCTGAGATAATATAAGATAAAATATCAATAATTAATTAAATAATCAAATATAAGAAAGTATTACAAATTGTCTTCAATTAAAGGCCTGATTTTAACGGGCAGATAATATATTTTTTAACCCTTTTAAAGTTAAGCTTTTGCCTGAACTTGCCATGCATACATATATATTATTTTCAATATGCTAATTTAAATATGAACAAAATGCACAAACATAACAGAAAATAATGCATGTCGTTGTCACCGCGTTTTTAAAGAACTTGTTTTATTTGGCAAAGGTTATCAATATTGTTATGGCACTGCTATATTTTTGAATAAATGAATTTAATTTCATTGCCAAGTTTTAGTAACGAATAAAAATTAAAGGTGACTTTATAGTTAACTTTAGCAAAAGTTACTTTTTACTAAGACCAACTTTAACGACAAGTTGTAATAGTGGCTCTAAGTATAAAAATAAATTTAAAAAATAGGATTTGTATGTTTAAAAACTAATGCTACATAGTTTATAAATATGTATGTATATGTATGTATATTAGAATTAAACTTTTTAATTAATTCAGTTACAAGTCATAGCCGTTACAATTGATAAGTCTTTAGTAAAAAATTTTGATTTGAAAGACTGCTTTTCAAACATTTTACGTTTTGTTTTATACTCTCTCTACATTAACTGAAGAAGGTGGTAATATTAATTGGAATAGATTTCGCATTGAAAATAAAAAGCATTTTCATTTCTGACACTTTTTAATGTTTAAAAATTTCGATTGCTTTAATTCAGATTTAAAGTACTAAATATCGTCAAAATAAGGACAAAGTTGGCAGATCGTCAATATAATCTTTTTGAAGCACGAAATGACGATAAATCTTCAAGTCTGGCAGCTATAGGGTCAAGAAATTTTTTAACATATTTGGCATTGCATATACCAATTTTTCCTATTGATATTCAGGAGAAAGCAACCGTTTTTCAAACTGATCCAATAAATACAGTCTGGGAGTGGCACACCTGCGGAGACTTTAGCAGGTATTAACGTTTTGGGAATGATAATCACTACGAATTCCTAATTAATTCTGAAGATGAAGGCTCATGGTGTTTGTTTCAGGTTTCAATGATACACCCAAAAAAATACCACAGTAGGATTCACTGTTCTTCAATGAGAATCACTAATTACAATGAGAAATGATCTCCATTTTTGGGAAGATTATTTGTCAAATTAAATACGCAATCTTTGGGGATTTGGTGCTGTACATTTTTCTATATTTTCCACTACATATACGTATTATTAGATTACACTTGAAAATATTACTAACAATTTTCCTCTGGGTTCTACACATGTCAGTCACAAATTCACTCAAATTTTTATCATGTCCTCTTTGTGCTTATGTCTGTACATAATGCACTATTTTTAATTTCCTTAATGATATGTATGCTTTCCATAGAGAAATATAAAACAATATAATGATTATTATGAAATACAATTTGTTTAATGAACTACTGAAGTCTTCTTCAAAATTAAACAAAGTTCACCATTCCCTGTTAACATTTTGCATTAGTTCATGGACAGATAGATGAATAAAATCTCGAAATTCCAGAAGTAGATTTTCAGATTCAGAGTAGATTTTCCTTTATTATTCGATGTTGGCAAAATCTATGCCTTTCTTAACAGTACTTACAAGATTTTCCTAACTCGCCTGGAGCATACATGTTCTCTAGTATTATTATTTTTTTGTTTTTTTTTTAGTTTTTAAGGAATCAAATATTAAAATGAAACACAAGTGGATATGGACTGAAAGTGACCGTAAAAGTGTGTTCAATAGAATATAATGTTACGAAAATGGATATGGTGTAACGTCGTTTAACATTAAAATGTTAAACAAAAGCTATAAAAACAAAACAACGGACTTGTTTACTTCATTAACAAATAAACAACAACATCAGTATAACAAGAAAAGAAATGAAGAGTAAACAACAAACAACAGCAATTCTGAAGGGACGAACGTAAACAAGATACAAAAACAACAAAGAAGAAAACATGCATGAATGTAAACAACTTGTTTACATTTATAGAAATCTCGTGAAGGCGAAGTCTAGAACCTTCGCCTTCAAGAACATTCATCAGGCCGTTTACGTCGCTATATAAGATGCAAAGGCAAAGCGTGCAAAGTCGGAGTAGAAGTTCAGTCAGTCTTGTGTGAAGGCGCGTTGCGTGTGAAGTAAACCAATCGTGGTTTGAAGATCTCCGTTACAAAGATCTACAGAAATTGTGTCGTAATTGTTATTGTTTTCGCAAATGACATAAACAACGAATAACAAATAAAGCAATTTTTGTTGTTAGAATCAGTTGTGAACAGTGGCACACAAGACTTGTGCGATAAATAAAGGATTTAATTAAAATTAAATGCAAATTTTTTTTATTTTCATTTGTAATCTACGAGCTCATATCTCAAACATTTTTAAAAGGTACAAACGTAACAAATAATATAATCGAGCATTGCACATGTTTCTGATCATAAGAAATCCTCATTCGTAGATAATTTGACAAATCAACGTATTTACTTATAATATGTGTGGCGTTGAAAGAGCCAAACTTTGGATATTAAAACATATATTGCTGAAGGCGAAGCCTAGAAATGCCAAACGGTTTGTTAAGGATTAAGAAAGGTGGTAATAACAGCGATTCATAGTAAAAGAAATATAATTTGAATGCATTTTAGCCGCTGCTCTTAATCAAACTAGTCTACTTGCGAAATAAACAACAAAAAATAATTTAAAATCAAGAGACAGATGGTGAACAATTTAGTTCGAATACAAATTTGTTACAAAATTGAACCCCGTTTCAAGGTGTTAACGACGTGCCACATTGTTTTCTATGCCCCATTATGGTAATCGAGATCTACACACAATGACTCGATTAGCATAAACAGAAATCAACGCAAACAATCTCACACAAACAAAAACACACGTTACACGAAAACTGTTACATGTGGCACACGACCATTATTTGTGGCATAAAGAAATGTGCGTCATAAATCATAAACAGGTACTTGATATACAAACATTAAAATGAATGTTCGTTGGTATTGAACCCGTTCGTCGTTGTTTCAAAAGTAGTATTCACTACCAGTTTATACTGTCTAGTGTAGTCAGCCAACTGACCAAAGCTTAGGTATTCAATAGAATTAAATCTACGCACACACTCTTGTTGAAATACTAAAAGCTTGCATTAAGGAAACAACATTTCATTTCATTCAACGAAGATTTTCTGTGAATATTGTTCTTCATTTATTGACCTATTTCACGTAAAAGGAGGTTCAAGTAAAAGGGTGCTTAAAAGACCCTTTTGACCAGTTTTTCTTTAACACACACAGGAAAGTACGTATTTTCACTTTCATACGCACTTCAAAAACATTATTTAGTCCCTAAAATTAAAAAAAGAGTTAACTTAACTTAAAAACTAACAGGGTACAACTACCATATTCATATTGTCAATACATTTCGTTATTATTTCTTTTATTCTTTTCAGATACCTAGTGGATTTCAGTTACTTTGGCTCACCAAATTTTTTTTGATTTGATTGATTGGTTTTGATACAATGTTTGAGTTAATGATTCTAAGTCTTGATGTTTTTCTCCAAGCTTCTAAGATTTTCTATCAAACCGAATAAAGATTATTTAAGGTATCAAAGATTCTCCATTTCTCTAAGGTAATTTTAAGTTCTAATTATTTCAGTTTACTGTCTGGCAATGTTATTCTAATGCTCAACAATAGTTGGCTTTAATCCTCGCACTGCGACTATTATTTATGCATTCTTTTTGCATTATTTTCTTATTAATATTTCAATTTTCATATTTAACTAACGATAAATTATCATTTTCTATGAATTTGTAAATAAATTGACGATCTAATAAAACAAGAATTAAATTCAGGTATCGTGTAGAAGAGAGCTGCAGGGTAGATAACTGGTGTCTACCGTAAAACGCTTCGGCACGAGCCAATATTATTATTAATTGAATCTCAAATTCAGAATTAAAATAAGAATAATTGTTTAAATCTTAAAAGCCATAAATAAGTTATATAAACTCGATCAACAACAGAAGCCAGCCAAGTCCTCCTATTTGGTTGCATTCTTAAACGTATTTTTCTACATACAGACGTTAAAACTGCAGTATCTCTAACTTGTAAAAAAAATTTGACTATGAAGAGCTAAAATGCTGCAAGCTGGTGGATTTGAATGTACTACTAGCTTTTCTCATTAGTTTGTTGGCAGATCTGTAAAATCTTATTAAGAGAGTTTAAATTGCCATTTTTGAAGCACGGTTTAGAGTTTAGAGTCCAGTTGTATGCATAAGTTTCTAACAAGAAGCCAAAGTATTTCAAATACTTTTATTATTTGATGTGATTGAGTGAGATTAATATTTGGGTGGCAAAATTCTATTAAAGTCAGAAAGAATACTTTTAATTGCTAAGGTAAGGTACTTTATTGAGCATCGTATTATTTAATTTATATATGTCAGGAGCCCCTTTCGAATCGAATCTGACAATAGACAATAGGCCGATGGAGAAGCCTTCATTTTATGAATGAGGGTGGAGAAATTTTTTAGATGATTAAGAAATAGGCTACACTTTCCGCCATTATTTATTGTCCAATCGCCAGATTAGACCGTTAAAGGTATTCATTACAGTCATGATGAGAAAGTTTTTTGTTAGAGTTATCAGCTTTATTTCTACTAGAGTTCTACTTAAGCAGACACCATCTTCCACATCAACAGGGTAAACATTATCAAATCCAACCTGAGACCTGAAAAATGTTTGTGTATTGAGATTCTCACCAAAATTGGATATAGAAACACTTACGCCATTTGGTGTTTTTTTAAAATTGAAGCAAATTACTCCACGTACTCATGCTTATATTTCTGATGTGATTTCAGATTTTCAGATCAAAAGAATGGTAGGCGCCTCGCCTTGAATTCGAAATTCAACAAGTTGTTTGTTAGCTAGCTGCCAGAAAACGTGGTCCTATAGAATCTCGGAAGCGCGGAAGACAAGAATATTATAAATTGTTGATAAAAGGCTTTAATGCATAAGCGACGGCGATGTAGTAATCATTCGCATGAATTGACCATTACAACCCTACATTAATGAATCAATGTAGTTTGTTTTTAATTTATGACAATTATTTACCAAGTACATACATACATACATACATAATTGGCCATTACAATCCTTTAGTCAGGATTAAGGCCTAGATTCTCACACCACTTAAGTTGTGTGGTAATTTTATACATGAGTAGCGGGACCTACAGTTTAAAGTCGACTCCGAACGACAAATTTTTTAAGAAACTTTTCATGAAAATTTTATTTACTCTCAGAGTTTTTGCCAGAAATTATATTTCGTTTTTGATGTCTGACCTGGGATTTGAATCGTGGCCTTTCGCCTAATCAGCTACCTACTAGACTACGGCAACTTCCAAGTAAAGTTTCCAAATAAGGCGTACATCAGGATGAATGCCAAGAGATTTCACTTGCGATATCGATGATATTAATTGGGCTATTCTTTCTCTTACGTTTTCTGTTTCTCATCATTCACTTTTATTTTTCTGAAATTTAACCACTTCTCTAGCTGCATAATATTAACCAGACGCCATGAAAAGCTAAAAGTCTGAATTGATTGTAGGCTGATTTGTGTCCAATGTATACTAAATATAGTATAGATTCAAAATACTATTTCGTGTGGGAAATGCTATAAAATAGTTTTTACAGGTGGCACAAAACCGTGTGTTTGTTCGATAGTGCTCTGTTTCCTTTTAAAGGTAAATGATGACATCAACAACTAATGTTCGCATCAACAGTTTTCCAAAAGGTTTTCACTCTGTCAGTAAAAGATTTCCAATCTCTATGAATTTGATATAGTATGAATATTATATTATAGATAATATACAATAATTAAATGAAGAATGGTTACAAAAAGACTTAGAAGTGCTGTAATTGCATAAATAATATGTGTTCAATGTAATATGGAAATTGAGTATACAGTGGAGAAAAACGTCAATATGAATATCTTTTGAAACATAAAACTGAAGTTATTGTTTGCCACACAGTGTGAGTGATAAAACAAAACTTGGAGAATTGGATCAGCTGACTGCTTTAACAGAAGCTCTAGAGTCTAGACAATTTGATGAACTTTTGAAGGGAATTACTGAATATAATAAAAAGGTTGCATTCATAAAAAACGAAAACTGTGTTTTAAAAAAGAAATTGCTGCTCTGAAAATGTCAGTTCGAAGTTTAAATGAATATAGAATAAGAAACGACTGTATACTACGTGGCGTGATTCCTAATAATGATTCAAGTACCATTTAGACAATGCTTGTGATTTCAAAAATAATTAGAATTGAAATAAAGCATGCAAATTTAAATGATGTTTATTTGTTTTTTTTTTAAGGGAAGACAGGATAAAACTGATAAAAGGACAATGGTGATCAAATTTAATGACGAAGCTGCAAAAGATAAACGTTTAAAATCAAAACGGCAATGAATTTTTAATTAATTGTTTAATTATCGAGTCTACTTTTTTATACAAGCAAACAAAATACTCTCTTAAATCGTGAAAAATTCAATAAAATTTTAAAAGTAGCGGTTTCCTGACCTAGTGGGCAACCCTTGGAACTGGAGGGAAATATGTACAACAGTTGGAAT
Organism: Sarcophaga bullata; assembly: GCA_005959815.1. Lineage (NCBI taxonomy): Eukaryota > Metazoa > Arthropoda > Insecta > Diptera > Sarcophagidae > Sarcophaga > Sarcophaga bullata. Next base: position 18,606 of record QOCX01001319.1, on the reverse strand, counting down.
AAATAACCAAGTTATGTCTGAAGTGAATATAAAGCACCTTGACATGCAATCTGACGCGTGTTTAAATTAGATTTTCGATATTTAAAGGAAATTAGTTAAAATTTATTTGAAGTTTTTTGAAGCACTTTGAACACTAGACTCAAAACGGAATCCTTACATGCAAATTTATTAAAATAATTGCCAAACTTGCCGATGATTACAACAGCACATTCATATATCAGAAACTGAGACAAATAAAAACCGATCAATGTTCCCACAGTCAAATCTAAAATTTCAAAAAATTTGGATTTTTGTTATTTCGTTTGGCTGTTTTTTTTTATAAAATTATGAATTTCTTTAATTATTTATGATATTATGATTTCTTAAAGGGTAGGTTAGCTGATGTATACATATTTGTACAAACATAATTAACTTCTGAAAAATAAACACTCAATTCATCACAGTAAACGTAGAGTAAAATCTAAATTCATTTCAAACCTGTGTGGTTTTTTCTTTAAAATGTGTACTTCACTCAATTGCACCACTTGATATAAACAAAACAACAAAAATAATGTAAAATGTGTACGAAAACATATTGAATTCTACACCCACATGGAACTTGGAACTTGGAAGATGAACAATCATTTAATAACTGACTTAAACAAATGTCTAGGAAAACATAAACAAACAAATTTAAAAATTTTTTTACTCCCCCATAGCAAAGGTAAAGCACATGAATATGCCTCCATAAGTTTTCACTTTTGACGTCAAATTCAATTACAATTCACAATACAAACTATGGATGTTTATAAAATGTGTGTACGGTAAAACAATAAATGTGTATATGGTAAAACAATAGTCAATGACGGAAGTTAATAACGAGAATTCAAAATGGAAAAACTAAAATTAGTGCGTATACACGTAAGTGTAGAGCAATTTAAAACACCCCCTAGTCTTATTAGTTCCAATGTTAGTTTTATGGGTACTCTATACTGCCATAATGCAAGGATGAATTTTAAAACACCACACCACTCTTCATTCATTTTGACAATTATTAAATGTAATCGTGGCGAGATATGGCTTCTAATGTGTGCTTTTATCAGATTGCATCTGATAAAAATCAATTCGATGTAATCAAAGTTCTATTAAGTTTATCAATGTTTTTGTTCAATAATCATTTGCTCACCAAAACAAACATTCTCAGTATATTCTACGTCAGTAGAATAATGTTCCGAAGCTTACAGCTAAATACATATGCTAATATGTAGCTTGGAGTAATAAGTCATGTAATAAGGCGTAATCTTGACCGAAGGGTTGTAATGGCCATTATGTATGTATGTTATGTAATAAAGTGATCACATAAAATATATGAATATTATAAATTGTCAAATATTACGTTACGGTATACTTGCAAATAAGTACGACCATTTCCATCTGGTAAAAATCGCATGAAAAAGCATCTCTAAAGAGGTTTAGTCCAACTTAATTGAAAAATAAAGATAACACAATTAATATTAAATATGTTAGAATATCTATTAATTTATTTAACATGAGTGGCGCAAGGATAGCAGCCATTGTTATTTTTTATGAATATTGTTGTTTTAAATAAAGAATATCGTTAGGTTTTTTTTTTTAAATTTAGTGAGCAGAAAGTATGGCCTTAATAATAAAAAACTTAAATCCATTAGAGTTTATCGAACTATATGTTAACAAAGAGTAAATGCAGAGGAGAAATAATATTATTGGGTAGGTGAAAACCCTTCCCCGAATGTTTGTATGTATTTTCGATAAGAAAACCATAGAAATTGATTGATTGGACTTTCGACATCTAGTTACGACAGATCTTCTAACGAATACTTAGATATCATAAATTACCGTTCAATGCACAATTTGAATTGGGCCTTTGGAAGCCCGTAAATATGACTGTAATGATTGTCATCCGTTAAGAAGATCAAAAATGAAATAAAAATCGAGTGTGTTATTATCTGTTTTATAGTGAATAATAATCATAAAGTCTCTATTCCTGACTAAAGGATTGTAATTATCATTTATATTTTAAGTTGTATGTGTGATTTGTCATCTTTATAACATTTTTTTTAATATTCGATAATAGTGTGTTAAGTATGGAATCACAAAGATAAAATCTTTGTTTAAATAGTAAGAAGTGAGAATATTAACGATTTTTTAAACGGAATCTGGCGAATAAAAATTCGTTCATTAGTTACATCGAAGCATAAGAAATCATATGCGTAGCTCAGACCTGAAAGATTTTATATCAACAAGCTGCGAGAATTGGGTCAGAAGATAAAAGATGGTTGAAGAAATTTTTTGTCCGAACAAAATAATTTGTTAATGAGACTATTTTGAAATATTTGTCTGGAAACATTCAACATTACATGGGAAATATAATCTGTTAGTAGCTCTGTTCAAGTCAGTAGTGACAAATATAAAATTAAACCGAATCGAACTGCGAGTTGTTCGTAGCAAATAATTTTTCTCTCAAGAAAAGTGCTGTGAGGACTTTGGAAGCTATATAAGCTTGAAAAGCTATATAGAAACTAGTTGTATCCGAAAATAAACGAAACAGATAAAAACAAATTCTAACTAACTAACGATTGGGAATATTTTGAATAAATTTTTAACTCACTAATGTTCTCCAACAAAAACTCTAATATTGTCAAAACCAAACGTTTTTCAAATATGAAAACTTATAAAATATGAAATTATAGGCTGGCTACCTAACCAGTGTAACGATGCTGACGGTGAAATTCAATTTTAAAAGTTACCATCCAAAATATCACATTCAATGCATAGTTATGTATACTGTCTGTATTTATTGAATATATGTACGTATGTATTAATTATATACATTATATGCTACTATAATGATTTGGAACTTAGTATATACAACAATTATTATATACGATATAGAAAACGTATTTATAAAATTAGGTTATTTTGAAATCAACAGATTTGAAAAGGGAAAATTTATATTTTTTTCTTTGATATTTTTTCTATACATGTTTGAATCTATTTTCACAATCACGAGTACGAGACATAAGTAAAGGGTTTATTTTTCTTTGAAAATATAAGGTAAATCCATAAACTATGGTAAAAAAAAAACGAAAAATTACCAACTCTTTATTTAGGCTTGTACATACAAATATAATAATAAATAAGTCTACACATGTATATTCTATTCGGTATACAATATAATTGTCCTACTATTTATTTGTTATAGTTTTTATTTAGTTTTGTATTGAATTTATGTCACCATATGGTTAGAGATTTTTTGCTTTGTTACTTCATTTGTAAAAAAAAAAGAAAAAAGGAAAACTTACCATGAAAACCATTAAATTGTAAAACAGCTTGCAAAAGAATAATCGCTGCAGTCTGTTGCTGATTTTTAAACTGTTGCACCGATTTTATTTTGTACGTTTTTATTGTGGCTTTGTTTTGATGAAGACAATTGAAGATGTGTTGTTGTACTACTACTGCTATTACTATTACTACTACTACTACTACTACTACAATTACTATTACTACTACTATTATATATTACTGTAGTTAGTATTTCTTATCGCGATAATATTGCGGATAGTCATACTTATTGTTGGTAGTTGTTGTTGTTGTTTTGAATTTTGTAAATGTTTGCAATTCTTCAATTATTGTTATCTGCACAACAATAAAAACAAAAAAAAGGTACCAAAATTGATGTAATGCATGCGACAGTGCTAACCAACAACAATAATAGCGACAGCAGCAGCAGTGGTAATAACAAGTAAATATTGAAGTTTTAAATACTACAATGACAACTGTTGAGCACACTTTCCTTTCAGGCTGCCGACGTTTTAAGTTAATACAGTTGACGATTTCGTTTTAATTTCTTCCCTGAAATTTATCGAGCTATTGTTCGTTGGCAAACTTTTTCGTAGTTTTCCACCGTTGGTTGTACTTTGCTATGTTATTTTTACAGACACACACACACACACACGCACACACAGTCTCTTAATATTATTATTTCTTGTAAAGTTTTTCTTTTCTTTCATAGTTTGATGAAAATATGTAAACTTCAGTATTTTTCTCTAAGCCGCAACATAATGTATGTATAAATATAACTGCATGAATGTATGTATGTATGTATGTATATTTGTAATACATTCACGCACAAAATAAACTATACCCTTGCTGCTTACATCAAATCATAAAACAAAACCAAAAACAGAAGAAAATGAATCAAAACACGAAAAAAAAGTGTGTGGAAAAACAGAAAATCATCAAAAGTTGTGCGAAATTCAATGAAATTTTTACTTCATCATATGACTGCAAACTAGCATACACACACTCAATCCACACCCTGTATGTAAACACTTGGCTGGCTGGCTGTGTGACTGACTGTCTGATTGGTTTTGTGATCACAGTTGTACAGAAGGCAAAAGCACTGGAAAGATAAGTATGCAAGTACGCGTATGTTACGGTGGCGTTTACAATGCGTGACGTTCAACTCGGGGCGGCAGTACAACATTGAAGTATTTTTGATGAGTTTGTGTGGCGATGTAATTATTGCTGCAGTTGGTTGGTGGCATAGAGCAAGCGCGTCATCTTAAAATTCATAAACGTAAAATTTATGATGCAGAAACATTACGCGCGCACTTACAACACAAAATAAACAAAACGAAACGAACGCGTCTACAACTGCGCTATTTTAACTTCTTTTTTTTGAACTTTTTTTTTCCGAGTGCACGATTTTAAATCCGTAATACTTTATATTAAAATGCACCAAATAATGAAATCTCTAGTTCTTATATTTCTGAACCATTTATGTGTCAATTGTCTTTAATTTACACCACCCGCGAAATGTCTGATATAATACATCCGGCTCATCAAAGCTCTGATCTAATACCGGCAATGGGAACAAGAACGACTGAGTGCGTGAGAGTGTAATGTTATGCAGTACCAATGTAATACAACAACGAGGTGGACTTGTTTGAATAAAAACGTATGTTTATATATTATTTCTGCATCTCTTTGTCACTGAGTGCCATACCCAAAAGTTACAATTGTAAATGTAAATGAAAAAAGTGCACATCCGATATCGCTAAGCTACGTTGCAATGTGTGTTATTTATGGCAATTTAATTGGGCGACTCCACCGCACTCAAGCATTTGCAGTCATGAGCACACACCCAAAGTGCAGAAAATCACTTGTTCTCTATTCGTTTGTTTATCCGTTCCGTTGTTCGTTGTGCTGCGCTAAATCAGTTGTCAGATGATATGACTTTTGATGGTATGGTGACGGCGTACAAAACATTCATCAACACACTGGGTAACACCTTATACGAACCGTAATTTCGTTTTCACCTCGATTCTTTTCATCATTTTTAGTTTGTTTGTTTTTATATTTCCTAATAGTATCATATTCGTAATTTCATTTATTTTTTTTTTTGTTTTTATTTTGTTTTTGCTCACCACATGTACTGCTCTGGCGTGGGCAAAAATTTAGGAAAGTAGTAACGACTGTGTAAAGAATATACCATCTGATAATGGTTTAAAAGAACGTCTTGCAAAAAAAAAATTTTTTTATTTTACTTCCCGCACATGCTACAACTTAAGATCTTCTTTGTTGTGATCATTTTTTTTATTTCTTNNNTTATTTTTTATTGGAATTACAACTTAAATTGTTACAGTCACTCGTCTATTAAACACGTTCACATTCATACGAAAGCACATCACTCTTTTCACTACGGCAGCATAATCACCAATTAATGTGAATGTACAACAAAAAAAAAAAAAAAAGTAAACAAACAAACAAACAAACGAACGTACTTACGTACAATTAAATGACTGACTTACGTTGTACCTACATATAAATATAAATATATGTACATATATATGTATACGTACACATCTTTATCTTTTTTTTTTCTTTCTATCTGTCTATCTAGCTGAAGTTTGTTTTGGTACGTACTTTCAAACGAATTCACACAATTATACACGCAACACTTTTTCATTCAACACTTAAAATGTTACAAGATCACTGCAAGTGGGAGAGCAAGGCGGAGTATACATCGTACATACGTACATATGAAAACACAATAACACTTTACACACAATCTTTTGTAATAAACAATAATTTCATTTCCACTGATCCCATCGCTGTGTACAAATCAATGTTATAATCGTTATTTGTTCATTATTCATCTCTCTACAGCGAACACTGCAACCGTCTGAAGAAACAAACGTCCAACTTGCAACTTTTGAATGCATGCGTCTTACAGGTTATTTTTTTCTTTCTTTCTTTATTTCTTTCTTTTCTTTATTATGGCAGTGGAAGATTTCGTTACAACAGCACTTCGATTCAATTGCTATGCACACATACACATAATGTCACACTCACTATTGGCATGCGCACAACCGGCACTTTTTTTTTTTTTTATAAAATATGTTTTGTAAACAAAAACAATATGTATTTCGTCCGAAGTAAACGATTATAATCAAACAACGACGTAACAAACGAAGATTACGGGAAATAGTGTAACACAAGACATTTAACCGCTAATACGTTTTGCCGCATCACGCGACTGCTAGATACTGGACTCGTGCAAGTTTTGCAGTCTCGTAAGGCCGTACAAAACTCAACTTAAACAAAGCAATAGAATAACAACGACAATAGTAAACAGCCAGTGTACTCGTGCGTACATTCGTTTAGATTTCCCAAGTTTTTAGTTCCTCACTTGGAGCAAGCAAAACTATGTAGATTTGCAATTGTTTTCAAAAGAGAGGCTCTTCTTAACATTAATGTTGACTTTTGTTTTGCTCTGTTAACGGGTTTTCTCAAAAGTGTTACCAGATCTTTATTTATCTAATGGGTAAATACTTTAATTCAAGACTTTAGAAAGCTGCTCGAAGTACCTAAGTCTGTAAGAAGCCATTTTTTTCCTTTTCAAATACAAAAATATCATAAAAAACCTCGTTGCATTATTAAAAAATTAAAAAAAATCTGATATCTTTACAATAACGGAACTGATTAAAAACTTTGTTCAGATGGGTTACACTGTCAGTGTTGTGTTTAAAGTGTTATTAAATACTGGAAGAGCTAGATTTTTGACTTGAGGATGTAAAAAAAATTTTTCTCTTGAAAGTTATAACTGGTCTGTACAATGACTTGCAACTTCAACAGTTTATTATGGCCATCTTGTTAAAGCTACGTCTGTCAAATAAATTGTAATATACGTGAACAAACTAAATTTTCGAATTTGAGACGATGGTCATACACATGAGAACCAGTCACCGTTTGGGATGGAGTTTAGGCTGATGCCATCTTTGGTCCATATTTGTTTCTTTAAAAATGATAATGGCTAGGCCATCATTGTCGACACCGAGAACTACAGGTCTATGATTATCAAGTTCTTTTGACCAGTATTGGATTATTACCTGGACACAACGCCGGCGTTACGAGCCACACATCTCATGCTACATTGGATATTGCGCACGAACGATTTGAGGTCATGATCATCTCACGTGGAGGTGATTGGAATTGGACAAGGAGATTTGAGGAAATTTTTTGATGTGGAAAAATAAGCCTACAAGCCACAGCAATCTTCAAAGCCAACATAACATATTCGATGTTATATTCCAAACATAATGGCATCACTAGGTCTTCAAAAGGATTAAACTCCGAAAATCATATTTTTCGACAAATGCAACTTTTGTTTCCTTCGCTTTGTAGTTTCCATACAGTTAAACAAAATTGAATTGAAATTTTCATATTGAGTTTGGCGATCTCATCTAGATACTACTGCAAGAATCTTTCATTGGATAGTTTATCACGTTCTAATACGATACACCGTCTTCCAAATATGTTATTAGAACCATATACTTTTGAAACTGCTAAAAATATCTGTATTGATGTCTTCGATATATTGAATCCGATAGCAATTTTTCTGTAAAAGCCCATGTTCATGAAACAGGTCTTAATTACTCCATTCTTCAATATTTAATTGACTTTCATGCTGAATTTCCTACCATATTTATTTTATTGTATTTATTAATTACAATACAATTACAATTTATATTTAATTATAAACGAATTAAGTAATTTCATTGTCTGGCGGAAATCGATCCCATGACCCTCACGCGAATAGTTCTAGCACACTACCCAGCAGACTATCAGGGCATCGATAGATTTCAAAATTAAATACAACGATTTAATAAACATCAATTGAAGATACTCGCAATGACAAAGCATGTGTTTTAAGGTACATTCGACACACAGTTGTAGAATATCTTAATTATCTGGGATTGAATCGTAATGTTTGGAATATTGAGTGAATTTTTATTATTTCTTTACCTCCAAAATTTTAAAATTATTTATTGTGATATATTTTTTATTTGGATTGTGATCGTAATAACTTTTTTCTTTTCATTTCAAATTATTATAAATAAATAATAGCATGGCTTTTGGTTTAAAACAATTTTATTTTGATTTTTCAATTAAAACTATTTACATGATTAAATAATAAATCTTCAATAAGCATTTCGAAAAAACATCCAATCTTGGCTAAAATAAAATATAATAAGAAAATTAAGGCAAGACAACAAATTAAATTCTTTAAAATCAACGATGAAATTATTTTATGAAATATTTGCTTTCAACCACAGATACATAATCCAAATACTGATTTTTACATACATACATAATTGGCCATTACAACCCTTCAGTCAGGAATACGGCCTAGCTTCTCACACCACTTATGTTGTGTGTGTTAATTTTATACATAAGTGGCGGGACCTACAGTTTAAAGTCGACTCCGAACAACAGATTTTTTGAGAAACTTTTCATGGCAATTTTATTTACTCTCAGAGTTTTTACCAGAAATCGGCTGAGAGGAAGCCGGCGAACACCGGGGACAGACAAAATCAAAATATAATTTTCACTTAGCACTTGTATTTTGAAATTCCAAACAGAACAATTATTGAAAAGAAAAAAAAGAAAAAAAGAAAAAGAAAATCATACATAGACAAAACCAATTGGCAAAATTAGTTGTGTTTTGAAGTGAAATTTACTTAATTTTCTGAACCAATTAATTTATTTATGATTCCGATTTATTTGAGTTTTCGAAGCAGAAAGCATCTTAAAAAATACGTGTAAATGAAATGCTCATACACATAGCTTTAGCCTTTACAACTGAAGAAAAATATTAATTTATTTACATTTAATTAAATTATTAATAATAAAAAAAAGATACTCTTTCTAGCTCACTTTTGTCTTTCCGAAGAAATTTGTGGAAATTTTGCAGAAAATTCTGAGAATAAATGAGAAATATGTTCTGGTAACATTTCACTGTTATATTTTAACAGAGTTTTAATTTGGAATTCACCACGTGACTACAGCTACGACTTACCTCTATTTTCGATGAACTGTTACTGTTCGTATTCGTTAAGCTAACTGTAAAAATGTATCGTGCTTGTCGTGTGTGTCAAGTTAACTGCGTTGTTTTACCGTTTCTTTTTAAGGTGGAGCTATGACAGTATAGTGAGTATACATATACATACATGTGCATGTATTAGATTTCTTTGTGTGTGTATTCATAAGCGCCTGTTTTAATCTTATTGCTAGTCGTACCGTTGGTTGACGCTCATTTATAAATTCGCTTTTGAATACCGGTGTGTGAACAAGTATGTATTTATGTATGTATGTATGTATGTATGTATATGATGCATAACATTGTATGATCAAAATATATTTTTTATTTATTTATGCATGTTTCGTAGGTATGTGTTTTTTATAAACTTGTTAAACGGTGTGAAGGTGGAGCAATTCTAAATTGCTGTTGACTGGTCAATTCATTACTAAAATGCAATGGTGGTTTCTAATTAAAATGTCAATTGTATTCATATTATCAAACGAATATAGAAAACTTCAATTATTTTTTTATTAATTTTTTTTTAATTTGGATTAACAATAACACACTGAGAATTTGCAAATAAATAGGGAGAAATTGCTCATTATGAATACACAGTTTAAATATGATGTCATTGCTTGTGGCTACATTTTTAATTTTCAATTAAAAAATAAGTTTTTAAATCTTAAAAACTAAAAAGAAAATGAAAATTAATTAATATCCGCCCCAGTACCAGGAATAAATTATGCTTTCATATATGATTACATTAGTCATAGGAAAAATGTATTTTTTATATGAAAATTAGAGCTGCTTTATCTGTCACTTTCTAACGAATATGTACGACAAAGTCAAAAATGTTACGATCCAGCAAATTTGGATGTGAAGTTGCTGTAGTCTAGTAGGTAGTGTATTGGCTTATTAGACGAAAGGCCACAGTTCAAACCCCAGGTCAGATATCAAAAACGAAATATGTTTTCTGGCAAAAACTATGAGAGTAAAATAAAATTGTCATGAAAAGTTTCTCTAAAATCTATCGTTCGGAGTCGACTTTAAACTGTAGGGCCCGCTACTTATGTATAAAATGAACACACACAACATAAGTGGTGCGAGAAACTATGCCGTAATTCTGACTGACTGGATTGTAATGGCCAATTATGTTATGAATGTATGGATGTTTTACGACTTCATTCAAATATCTTGTATGTTTTTCAATCACAATCTCCACTTTTGGCACCTGAAGATCTTTTTGTTTGCTTGGGTTTCTGATAACACCATGATGTTGCTGTTATCATCCGTAAGATTTTATTTTTATGACGTTTTTGATCTTTTTCTATTTAGAAGATTGCTTTTCATTCTTCTATCAAGTCAGACGTCAGTTAAGGTGTATGCCAAGATATTTTATATGCGAATGTTGTTATGTAAATGTTACATGAACACATCAGTAGTTTTCATTCATTTTTATTCATTCTATCTGGCATATGTAAACTTGTAGGAACCGAGATACTTCGTGGGATTCTCATGTACGCTAACAAAAGCATTATCAACAGCAATCGTAGAGGTGGGAATACGTCAAATTATGGACATATCCGAAGTATCAAGTGAATATAGAACGGGACCCAAATTTACCATCCTTCGCAACAAACTTCCTTTCCATTATGCAACTTTTCAACAGATGTGCTACATTGATCGGTAAGATTAACTGCAATTTGCGCATTAAAGCCTTGTGCCAAGCTTAGTCGCATACGTAAAAAAGTCGCTAAATAACCAAGAACAGTATTTTTTTTCCATGAAGACAATACTTATTCTTGAGTTTTTAATAGTTCTGTGTTACCTTTTAAATCCAACTTGATGATGCTAGATATCCTTTATAACATTAGACATTAACAATTTTTCAAACAGATTAGAAAATATGTAAGTAAAAATGGTACGAGTCTGTATGATCCCACCTTTATGAGAGTCGTACCTAGCTTAGAAATTATTCAATCAAGAGCAACCTTCTATTCTCGAGAATAGCAGCAAGATAGAGTAGTCGGAATGCCTATTAGGGACAGCTCTTTAAACATCTTGTTACTGATGAAGTCTATGCCAAGAGCCTTCTTAGCATTGAGTCCGACAATGGTTTTCTGTAGCTGGATCGAAACTGCAAATTTAGGAGTAGTGCCTGTACAGCAACAATAAGAGGAGAGATGTTCGTTTTGTTACACCAATTCGGTGTTAAGACGGTTTCAGGATAATCAATGAACAAACTACCTTTCTCAGCAATATTTATTGTCAAACTCCCAGTAGAATTTAGTTAAAGTGGCTTAAATAAGACGTAACTTTGAAGATTTCGAGTCGTGTGTCATAACTAATAATTTATCTCTAGCGTTGCATCAAGATCTTCCAAATATTCCCTTCGTGTAATTTTATTTTTTAAGAGTATATTCTGTTGCCACTTTCTTCGAGCTTTTTTTTGAAACTAATAGTTCCACTTCGATAGAGTATATTTTGTTAAATCTTGTCGGTGACTGGATTAAAGTTACATTCTACAACAGACCTATTGATTTTTCGCAAAATTTAAATATAAAAACATCAATGTCATGTCATCATCGATCCTAGCAATGAGCGCTGATTGTCCTTTCAATTGAAGTAAGTTGATGATTTTAAAAAATCTTGATGAAGGCTTTCAATGCGGACGTTCATTGCTCGTGCGAAATATTCATGTACATATGTAGTGAATTTTAATTATTGCTCTACTATGCTCTACTTCGACGGACCTTAATATATAATGCTTTAAACTGGTCGTATTAGTGGCACCAATTTGTCTAATGTTTTCAACAAACATTCCAGCCAATTGCCAGCCAGTCATATATCGTATGCCAATAGCGTCAAAAATAGTAGCGTTTCACATTTCTGTAAGCGATGGTCTGTCAGAGGGTCTGGTTCTGGTACGTTAACGGCATCCGCAATACATTTGATCGAATATTTTCTTAAATAAAAAAATTGACATAATGCTCGTATCTAAACCACATTTGACATTAAAGAGCCTGTTTATCATTTCTAATTACAAATTATTGCATTGAGGGTCAACCGTCTTGAATGATAAGGAAGATCAGGGTGGAAGCTTCCTCAATTCTCTTGGATCTTCTTTCTACTGGGGATCTCGTCTCATTACACCTAGAGCACGAGCATTTTTGATACAATAACAAAAATGGATTTGGATGTCATATCGAGTGGTTACTGGATTGGTTACAGTTACGGCAGACATAAGACACCTAACGTTATTGCTACTGATCTTGAATGATCATGATCTTGAATTCTACCATAATTTCAACTCCCGCTGCAAATCTGCAAATGAATAAATCTGTCAATTGGTTAAAATTTAAAAAACACTTCAGTACACTTTTTCGGAAAATATACGGCATAGAATTCCAGAGAATGTAAATGTTTCCATCTCAAATTTTAAAAAACACCGTAATCACCCTGCTCCATATACCATTTCCGCCAAGTAACAGATAAGAAAAATGGAATTTTTTGGATGTTGATTAAAAAAGAAGATCTCGAAGAAAATGGCAACAGCATAGCCTCCTTCAAAATAAAATTATACTCAAGGAATGCAGAAGACGGCTGAAAGAACTTGTGGAATCCCGAAAATCTGCACCAGAGTAAAACTATTGATTGCAGTGTGCAACAAGGTAAATTTTAAACTTCCTTTATAGAACCTACCGGTGGTTAGTAAAGAAAAGATTACAAGAAAGGCAGTATTTTTGTTGTGTAATTAAAAGTTTTCTTCACTCCAAATTTAAGAGATACCCCGTATAGCCGTGATGGTTCTTCTTTTTATCCTCAACGCAATTCTACATTTTGGATCGTACTCAGAAAAGTGAACGGTTGATTAAGTCAAAATGATGCCTAAGCTTGGTATGGATCATACAAAAGTCGAATGTTACACACTTCAACTTTTGAAAGTTGAATTGTGTTCCTTGCATCAAGGAGAATCCATCAGAAGCAAGCAACAGGGTACCTTCAAGGACTCATTTACCGCCTGGACAAATGTTTAAAGCACTGGAGAAGTCAAGTGAATGTAATCACATAACAAGCCCTTCCTTAACATTTGCGCATAAAAGATCTTCGTATTCATATTGATAAAGCCCTTATAGCAACATAAGTCGCATCGAAATGTATACACCAATTAATAGATATTAAGATTTGTAGTTAATTTGCAAAATTCTACTTTAAAATTGTCTATTAAAACCTATATTTATGAGGGTTTATGATATTCGATTATAGGGAACTGCCTTTGATTTTCATGTAGGAAACGAATATGACGAAATGAAATATTACTTATGATTACGACGGCACCATGTCATGTTAACAATTCGAACGAAGGATCTGAACGTGGAAGCTGTCAAACCCGAGATTGCAATGTGAAAAGTACTTGAATATCCTCTGAATCACAACATGTTTACTTCCAAGAGCACATTCGCCTAAAAGAGAACAGTCCTAATATCAACTTCAGATAAGATACTTACGTAAATCCCTGCTGAGCTGTTTAAAAGAGTAAAGATTAAGCTGAAGGAACAACATTAAGCAAATGGAAAATCGTCTAATACGTCAATGGAATAATATAGATAATACAGAGTATAGTGAAGCGTTTTAACAATTCATTAATTAAACTGATGACATTTATTTAGTTTTCCTTCTTCTAACACAAGCTTAAAGGTCAATAAAAATAATACTTATGGGAACTTTAACCATTGTATAGATAAGAACTTTTTTGAGGGACTGATTGGGAATACTTGGTAATACAGATAACTCAACAATGGCATGTAGTTTCAACAGGACTGTCCTCCGAGCCACACAGCTATTGCCACATTGGATATTATGCACTTGCGATTTGAGAGTATAGTTAATTCATGTGGAAGTGACGTGAAGTGATGATGTGATATCAATCCGACATAACCCATGTCATCGTTCAAATTTAGCTCAATTTTGAATTTTGAATGCATATCCACCCACAAAAGCTGTAGCGGAAATTTGAACGACGTTATTACCACAGTTAGTATTTGTTCTTCATATCGTTCACATGTTCTTTCTGCCCGCAAGTTTTGTGTAAAAATTAATAAGAAAATAATAAAAAAAAAACCGCTAAGGGCCATTACTACAACTTGCCTTTATCTAAATGGAGGATTTGAACGGATAGATAAATTGTGTTTCATTATTATATGCGGTCAACAAGGCAGAAGTGATCGTTAAACTAAAGGGAAGATCATCTCCTACCTCTAATTTTTAAAGATAAGTTTATGTTTGAACTTGTCATATTATATATTATTTTCAATATGAAAACTTCAAATATAAACAAAATGAGTAAAGACAACAGAAAAAGAAAAAAATTAGAACAATTATATTCCCATAGGAAACCCAATTTTAAACAAAACGATAAAAATTGAAACGTGAAAAGAAATGCCAAAAAAATATATACAGTGACAAACAAAATTATAAATTACCAATTATGGGGCCATCATCAGTGGCGAGTTTTGGGGCTTTTATGGTACCCAACATCCAATGTTATTGCGTTCTTTCTCCCCCTACTTATATCACAATTCTCACATTTTTTAACCACGAAAGTACATCAATATGTTGCACCGTAGAATTTTCATTCAACTGGTTATCAAATTCTATTGCTATTTAATGAAGTTGTGTAGTAATGCCAGCAACCACTATCATATCAGTACACATCTTTTGCATTGCAGATCAGAAATCCAAAGGCGGAAAGAGAGATTTCCACTTTTACTTTAGATTCTCTTTCCGATTCCTTATCTAGAATCCTTGAGGCTCGAACAGTCAAATTGTTGTTGCTACTGATTTCAATGTTCACAATTTGGTTTTAACATTCAAGCAACACAACAAAGAATAATGTGTTGAGTTATTCAACACGCACGGTCACCTTGCGAAATTAGTGAAACAACAAATTCGCATGTGCCGTGTTAAAGAGTAGTAAAACAACACTCTTCCCCGCTTCACTCCCTGAAATTTGGATCACTACACCATTTCTACCCTTTTGTAGTTTTCCAGACTAGGTGACATGTCACCTCCAGCTACGAAACAGTCCTTTTTTGTATTCGAAAAGGAGTGTTGGGCTGAACTCTACGATTTCTTTAGGCATTTTAACCGAAACTATGTTTACCTGACGGTGGTATTGATGCCATGGCAAAACTGATAGTTTTCATCCCAATAAAGAACATTTCGATTAAATTAATACATAAACATTGGTTGAATCAAATGTGAAGTAAGAGCTTTCGGTAATTTAGTAAAAGGGTGGGGAATAATGCTTGTTCGATCTCTACACTTATAATGAATGACCGTCCATTCACTAGCAAAGCTGATTGGCCGGAGACCAAATTTAAATATGATTTTTTTTTTTAAATTAATGTAAGACAAAATATTTATTCTCGAATAAATATAAAAATAATAACAACAACGAAATGTTAATCTTCAATTCAATTTGTTTTAAAAATTAAAGTAAAGTCCTGTATTTTCCAAGCAGTTTCCCGATGTACATATTTCTTCTAAACGTTTACTCATTACTTTTTTTCGACATTATTTTCTATAATAAGAAAATGACTCACCTGTTAAGCAAAAAAATGTGCATATGTTTTTTAATTGATGTGGGCACTCGAGTCACATGTGTTAGGCCTATGATTTTTCTATTTTTAGGCTTAGTGAATAATCTTTAGTCGTTAACTACGCAAAGAGTCAGGTCGTTGATTTAACCGAGACTTGCTCCAAGCCAGACTAATAGAAGAACTTTACACGCTAAGAAAGGCGAACATTGGTTGGAAATAGAAATCAATCATCTGAGATTGTGTTGCCTCAGTTAAGTCTTCTGGATCAGACAGAGTGAAGTTTCTGCTTCGACGAGAATGAAAGAATGAGGAATGTTCTATGGAATTATGTTGTGCTGTCGAATTTTATATTACCTTTTCCTATAGGAATATTGGCTTCCAATGGCTCAAGAGTTGCTATTTTATCAGCATAACCCAACCCAATAACTCAAGGTATCCCCATAAAAAGATATCCAGAACCGTTTAAGTGAACGAATTTTTTTAAAGTAAATTTCAAACATGAAAAACTATGTTTCGCGTTTATAATTGGAGAATACTTAAAAGTGGTAAGCATATATCGATATAATTTCAGTATATTTAGAAGAAAAAAATCAAGATTGCATACATTTCAGTGCTACTATGCGGGAAATTATTATATCCGGAGTGCTTAAATCCGACGAATATTACATGTTAAAAATAAATAATTATATTCATAGACAAGTTTGGCCTAATGATTACTGACTATATATTTGAGGAAGAGGGTTTTGATCGTAGATGGGTCATTAAAAACTTCTTTTACTTCTTGCAACCTTTCTTACTTCTTTTTAAAAATTTTGGGTCTGTAAATTATAGAGTTTTTGTTTAATTGAATCGGAAGCTACATTTGCATCCACCTCTTTTAAGCAATCATATTTTAAAAAATGGCTTTGAGCGCTTGACGTAATCTTGCTAATGTAAATGTCGGAAATTGTACAAATTTTTTTTACTGTATTGTACCAGGAGTAGCACGACTGTGTTTTTATTTTCTTTAACTTTACAATTTGCACAAATGTCAACATAAATTGTATTATCAACTAGGCATCTTTTCATTTACTAATATTTTAAATATGCATTGCATTTTGCAAAGAATGCCCCTTTTGTAAGTAACTTTATATAATTATTAAGCTATAATACAAAAGCGTACTTCCTGCATCGATTAATTCTTATAAACAAAAAAATAATTACTCTTTGAAGAGTTTTATTTAGAAAGTAGTTTTCTAAAAAGATTTTTTAAAATGTAATGTTTTAAAAATTTTAATTTTTCAAAAAAGAATTAATTTACGCGACGTATAAAAGTTTAAAACTCTTGATTACAACATAAAAATGACTACCTAACTAATTACATGTGTTCATATTCCTACTTTATTTTTCAGAATAATACTTTATACAATTGTATGTCGAATTATATTTCCATAGCTCTCCAAAACCATTTAATAACAGAGAAATTTCGAAAAATTGATCGATGTTGTTAATCAATTGATCATTGAAAAAAAAATAAATTATGTTAATTAAAGTATGGTGATCTTTTAAATTATATGTAGTAATATTTAATTTAATGAATGTAGAATTATTTTTTATTTAATTTCATTTATTTATAAACTTATCGTTTCTTTATACGTCGAGTTTCAGTTCGAATACACTTTTTTCTGTACTAAGAAGTCTGTGGATATCATGTACGGAAGTGTGGATTATATGGCAGTAATAAGAGATGTTTATGAATAAAGGTACGACCATGTATCTAACTTTGCAGTTAAATTTTATGGCGTAAAATTTAACAATCTTTTAAATATTAGAGTTCCTTTACATTTACACAAAATCATATACACCCGTGAACCAAGGTATCTCTTTAAAAACATTAGATGATATCATCCAGACAACGAACATTAATATCGGAATGATAATTTTTTATCTCTATTATTATTTTATCTCTATTATTACCTACGGGGACAAAACTATTAGGGCGCCTTTGTAAAGTACTTTGAAAAATTTTGAGTTTGTAGGGCAGAATGGAAAAACGAGCGGGGGTGAGTTCAAACTTTGATGTACTCGCAAAATATTAAGAGTTTCTCAGATTTTTTTGCAAAGTACTTTGAACGTGCAAAAGGCGTCTTACAAAGTTGTTCTGCCCTCTGTTAAAAGTGTATTGAATTTTTCTCATGAGCGAATATTGATTGTAGTAGAAAATAGTAATAAGAGTAAAGCAAAGATAGTGTGCAAAAAAACTAGTGCACACAAAAACCATTGTACAACAGCTTAAAAGACAGTTGTGTGAAGTGTACAACGAAAATATTGTCATCTTCATAGTGTCACAACGTGCATTTCTTCTTACAGTAAATTGGAAAGAAAAAATGAACAAGAAAGTGCCGAATGTTTAGCTGCCGGGAGCCGAACATCTTTTGACTGTAAACCTGAAAAAATGACATAGCATTCGCTAACATGTGCACTCGTCGCAGTCTGTTCGACAACTAAATAAAAGAGCATAAGCAATGTTTGTGAATTCTCTCTGCACAATACGTTACGAAATGGTAATTCCTGGTATAGAAACACTTATGAACGCATATTTTTCAACGTAAACACTACTGAAATTCGTTTGACAATACT
>QOCX01001318.1:0-38025 GCA_005959815.1 Sarcophaga bullata | reverse complement strand
TTTATTTTTTGTAAAATTATTTTTTTTATTATTTTAATTATAAATTGAAAAAAATCAATAATTTAAATTAAAGTGTTTCAATGCCGCAGCGGGTGTACCAAAATTAATAATTTTTGAATAAATCAATCGGCAAGTTTCTAACTCACAATAGAATTATAATTATTATATAATAATATTTATATAATAATAATTATTATATAATTATTTTTTTATTATTTTAATTACAAATTGAAAAAAATCATTACTTACATGTAAAATTTAAAAGTTGTATATAAAAAATCATGAAAATACTAACGAAGGCAATAGTGCCGCAGTGCAATTCTGCTTACACGTAAAAACGTGAAGGAATTTTGTTTTATACAGGTCATTCCGTTTTTTTAAGGAGAGAGTACGATTCGGTAAGCATTTGCATTGCTCTCCGCACCATACGTTGCGTTTGGCTAACTGGCCCATAAAGCCTCAGTTACTCTGTCGCAACGGAATGTATCCGCAACAGTAAGAAACAGCTGATCGTTTTTGTTATGTATAAAGCAATACGAATGGATATAGAAATGTAATGTAACGTAACCGGAACGTAAGAATCTGTAAAAAATAGAATTTTCTTACATTTTTACTTGAAATCTGTTTAGCAGTGTTAACAACATGTCAATGTTAAAAGCCACCAAAACTGGAAATTGAAATTATAAACAGAATTTAAATTTTGTACGCATGTTATATTTGTCTGTATGTGGAATTCTCTTTAAATAAAACATGACATATTTATTCACTATTGCATTATGTAAGTAGAGATTATTTTTATTTTAAATTCGAAAAATATAGTTATCCATTTTTAACTATTTAAAGCGCTCGAAAAGCATTTCAGTTTGAATTTTACTTTTACTAGAGAAGATAAAAACGTTTTAACATTCGTAGAAATATGGTTTCCGAAATACCTAACCTATTTCTGTAGGTTAAACGATTCCACGTGCTTGTCTACTTATATGGAAAATATAAACAATAGCATTGAGTTTTTGGTTTGTGTTTTCCTCAACAAACACAAATTAAATTGAGTTTGTTTGTTTACAGAAATGGTATATAAAACTTTTAATAAGTACCTTTAAACAAATATAAAATCGTTGAAATGAATCTAAAAACGCCGTAGTGATAACACCGGTTTACAGCTGAATTAAAGAAAAACAAAAGGTGTCGTATTAAAAGTTATAAAAAGTATTTTTATAAAAGTATTTTTATTTTTAGCTTCTTATACATTTTGAAAACATTTAAAAAACTCAAACTCAAAAACATGTCTCCTAAGCCCATATCTAAAATTTTGTCTTCCCTTTTTTGCAATTTATATTTCTTTATTTATGTTTGTTTATTTCTTTTGTTGTTTTGTTTCCATGAAAACATATTACACGTTTTTACGTTCCATAATTGCACTTACATTTTTACATTCAGTAGACGTTACTGTTACGTTGCGTTACATTACGTTACGGCAGAGTAATTGAGACTTAAGCCTCCCTCACTGTATAGGAACAGCTCCTGTGGACTGTATAGAGCAAAGAAAGGAGGTTATCGTCTTCAACGGCTCAATTGCCTAACGCTATAAAAAGGAACCAAAATTAATAAAGTTTCAAATCGTTAATAAAATGAAAAAAACACTTTCCTTCCTTCCCCGCCGACACTACGAAAAGGCCTTCCTGAAATCAATTATTTACTCAATAAATCAATCAGTTTTTTATACATATTTCTTTTCACAAAATTAGAATATCCTTTGTTGGTAATTTTAAATAAAAAATTCACTTTTAAAATCACACCAATTCAAGAAAGAATAAAATGACTTTTTTGTTAATCAAAGTTTAGCTTTGGGTTGTTATAAAACCAATAAATTTCAAGAGCAAATTTTACAGGCAAGACGGCTAAATTAAATTGAATTACAACATAATGTTGCAACAATGTTACAACAAAAAAAAAAAGAAAAATAAAAAACCAAAGCACTTTGTTTGACATCTCCAGACTTTCCAACGCCCTTGCAGTACTGAAATCAAGAAAGAAATGACTCCAAAGTTAACGCTACAACAAGGCCGGCGAAAATCCGCTACCGAATCCTTCACGTGTTTGTCAGCTGGTAATGGCGGGGAGTCCACGATGGTCGATCGCGCAAACCCAGATGGAAGTATCCCACCGTCAAATTTTAAGATAGTTGAGGACGCCTTGGCAGATATCTTCCTAGAGGTGATGCAGGAACATCCCGTCCAAGTACTAGTCTCCCAAATATGTGGCTGGCACCAAGGATACGCTAAGCTGGTAAATTGTGCCAATAAGCGAACTCCGGATCTTTGCTCCATCGCTATCTCAAGGATAGGAGAAATCTAACCGGGCGTCAAATTAGAGATGGTATCGAAGGACGCTATCCCTAGTCGAACGCGAACACGTTCCTCGATTCCACTAAATCCAAAGGAGCCAGAAAATGTCTTGAGGATGATTAAGATATGCAATCCAAAGGTACCACTCTCATTGTGCGACTGTTATAATCAACTAAGAATCTCCGGAGCACCTGGCGAATTCCAATGGTGTTTTGGCATTCGGATTTAGACACATCATCCTCAAGAGGAAATGACTGTTCTTCACCTACTGAATACATGCCTCGCTCTTTGCCACAGGATAAAGAAGTACTTGGGTATTTGCTACATGGATGATCTAGAGGGACTATCAATGATTGACATTGGCAGCTTAAATTGCTTCATCAGGAGCTCCGAGTGGATTCGAGACTAGGGGATAACGGAATGCATGATGTTGCATGAATGAAAATAGATTGAAATTAGAAACTATAATTAAATGAAAAGTTATATTTAATTTAAAGTTATATTTAATTTTGTTAAATAATTTATTTTATTTAATATCATGGTTCAAAATGATATATTGTACACTTACTTATTACAAAGGACACAGTCCACAAGCCAGGTAGCCGAAAATCGAAAACTGGGTCAACTGTTTGCCTATCGTACCACCAAATACACTATTTCGTATTATTTTGCTGTAGACGTCACATCCCAACCTAATTCCAACTGGTTCAGCCACAAAAAAAGTTTGGGTCTGCCAATTGTAGTCTTGGAAACTCGTCAGCTATCCTTCCGTCTACAGAATTTGACGGTGTGAGGCCATCCAATTTTCCGTTTAGACCATGTCGTTGTTGCTGCAGTTATATCTTACTACCAAGAGAACCCGATCCGAGCGTCCAAATTTGATCGCCTTCGTGCCAAGGTGACGAACCACCTTCTCGGAAATGAGGGTACGCTCTGCAGTAGGATTGGTGACTGCTCTCTTCGGACATGTGCTACAATCTTAATTACAGTGGTTGCTTTCAGGAGAATGCTATCCGCCAACGAATATGAAGTAGATGGAAAACCTCTAAGAGCTGTCGTACGAGAGACTTTTTCTGTTGAGCTGTTTAGCTTTTAGATTCTTCGATCGGCTCTACACCTGAGTATTTGATGAACTTGGTTCGGCTCCCAGGATCATGGGGCGACCGAGGTCCCCTATGAGAGCAGGCGATCTACAATGACGCTCACATCTCGACTTCGCGACTCTTTTCGTAACAGACGAACGAGGTCTATTGTCCGGCTTTTGGAGTAGCGTATGAGGTTTACCACCTCATCGTTTGCATTTGCAAGTATTAACTCACTTCCGGCAGGTATGGTCCTGACTCAAAGTGCCAGCACAGTACTTATAGAACGTCACCCACTTCATTCTCTCAACATACTCTGTTTTAGAAAATATTTCGCAAAATCGTAACGGGTGCTTCTTCAAACAGACGCTACACACCATTTTCTTATTATTGTCGCCTTGCTTGTACTTTTTCGCAGAAACTATGATACTATTAGCTGAAATTATTGAATATTTAAAGTAAAACATGTCGTATGAATTACCAGTTTCACAACTGGTCGAGTAATTGTTCCACGTGCAGTCTTAAAATCCACTACTCTGGCATGACCATCTCTACCTGAATGGTAGACACGTTGCCTTCACGGATAACCACTATATCCCTGATCTGTAAATCTCTCATACACTTTCACTTATTCCTCTTTTGTAGCTCTTGGCTCTCTGCCATCGATTTGTTAACGAGGGCAAAGGGTCCGCAATATCCAATTCCGGTAGACACAGTAAAGGATAATCAATTAAGAAATTACCTGGCGTAATAGCACCCAAGCAATCGGCATTATCCGCCATAGGGCATGATAGACGAGAATTTAAGCACCCCTCGACACGAGTTAGGAGAGCGGAGAACTCAAAAGAATATATCAAGCTTCCTGGCAGCCGTTTAAAATGTTGTTTAAGAATTTTGACACCTGTTTTACAGAGACTTCCCATATCCGGTGCACCAGCGGAGTTGAAATACCAAGTTAACCCCCTAGGTCCGCAATTAGCATTGATCTGGTAACCTGATTCTTTAAGAGAATCCCGCAATTCACCTTTCAAGAACTTCGATGATCCTACAAAATTGGTGCAGTTGTCGGAATACATATCCGTAGGATAACAACGACGAGAAATAAATCTAGCCAAAGCGGCCAAAAATGCCGACGTGGACAAATTACTAACGGCTTCCAAATGAAATAGCTTTCGTAGCAAGCCAAGAAAATAAACAGACACACGTAGCTCTTAGTTATAAGACATACTCTGCCCGTGTAATTGCGAATGTCGGAGGGCAAAATCCACACAAGTGCTAGCGAAAGGGTGAGTGAAAACGATGCGAGATGTAGGCAACGCTGCCATTATCTAACTCTGAGCCATTCCCTGTGAATAGTACAAGTTCTGCAATGTCTACGACGATCAGATCAAATTCTTAGACCTGCGCATGTAGAATTCGGCTCTAAAGACACTTAGCATTAATTGCTATGGATAAAATCTATTAACAGATAAGAGAATCGACTCGCTGTTGGTAAAATAATCGGAAACCGTTCGTTGTACTTTGAGATTCACCACATTAGCTAGCCTGCCACCAACTCTCATCAAACCATTCTTACCTATAAAAGATGTTCAAATCCAAAAGTTTCTCTTCTACAATCTTTTCTCCATCAGACAAACTGCCGGTATTCTTGAAGGTACCAAGCTCTTTGAGTTATTTTTATTAATTTCCCTCTCACATTCCAGATTTCGTGTGGAGTAATCTCCAAAGAATCAAAGCTCGAATCTTCCCTATCGAAAACACTAAACACTAAGGCTATCACGCGCAATGCTCTTGAGTAGGAGGAGCTCTTGATCGAAAGATCATCGAACTCCTTAAAGTAAGCGAAGAAAACCATGTGACATTTTTCTTCTTCCTTTGTGTCATATTCCTCGGGAATAGGATAACACCATTTGTTACTTGGGGAAGCTAACCAAGGGGACCATGCCACCACAATTCGTCCTTCGCCAAATCCTGCAGCTGAACTCCTCGACTTATCAAATCAGCCGGATTTTGCTCCAACCGGACACGCCTCCAGCAGGCCTTGTTCACGTGCTCCGTCCCTTTTGCAGCTCTATTAGCAACAAAAGTTTTCCACAAACTGATTGGTTTTTGAAGCCAAGCTAAAACTATAATAGAATCCGTCCACCCATAGAACCTTGTTCTCGTTACATCAAACTTCAAATTTGCCTTTACTGCCTCCATCACCTCAGTTAATAAGATAGCCCCACAAAGTTCCAGCCTAGGTAATGAAATTGTCTTCAAAGGAGCGACCCAACAACAGATGGGACACTCCCGTATGCTTTTTCTGAAGCATAAGAGAGGTGTTTTTATCGAGGTGTTTTTATCTCATTAATAAAACCATATCCATTAAGAAATTGCTGTCATTTCACATGGCTCTCCGGGGTTAAAAATTTATTCCAATCAGTCTTCTTGTTCCATATTTTTTGTATGAGCATCTTTGCGGTGATAATAAATGAAACTAACCATCCGGCAGGATCGAAAAGCTTAGCTATAATCGATAATACTTCTCTTTTCGTAAAATTCTCCTTGATATCGATTGCCGCTGTAGTAAAGAAAAACTGAACAGACTTGGCATTCCATAGTATGCCCACGGTTTTTATCTAACTTAATACTTCAAATTCCAAAAAATCTTCTCTTAACAAGTGATCAAAAGGCAACCTTTGTAGAATTCTTATACTTCCCCATCTGGTTCTTTACGAAAAAATATTCGCTGATACTTCACTTGATCAGGGTCCAAGGCAATCTGTCTATACATCTTCTCAATGTCTCTATTAAAGACACAGGCCCGGTAAATAACGTGTCATTCAAGTTCAGTCCATATGACGTTTTACTGGACGCCCCTCGTGAAGAGCAGGCTTGAGTACAGCGTGATGAGGTAAATAATATGAACCTCCTTCACTCTCGTCCTTCCCACTTACCTTCGCCAAATGACCTAAAGATTCATATTCCAATAAGACCGCATCATAATTTAATTTAAGTGATGGGTTTTGAAGTAGGAAAGCTTCGTTTCTCAAAAATTGCCAGTAAGCCTTTTGGGCGAGAAGAGCCAAGACAATCAAGGGGGTTTAATAGATAATGATACTATGTATCGCCTAGCCGAATTCCTCCGTGCTGTTTTCCTAAAATATTTTTCACAGTACTCATCATCAGGCGACATCATCGACTGTCGTAGAGGTTCCCCCAATTTCCAGAACCTTTCTAGCTGTTTATTTAGCTCCAATTTAGTACAATGCGACGCGCGAGCCGTGAAGTTTTTGGAACGCAGTTCGGATAATGAACCTGTCGGAACCCATCCAAATATACTCTTTTAGGCCATCAAATTCTCAAGAAGAATTTTCCTCACGCCCTCCAACATTACGCATTACGCACCGCTAAAACTTGGAGCACCCAAAACGCCCATTTCCGAAGAGGATCCAGACATCTCTCGATGCAGTGGTATGTGGTGTTTCAACTTACACACGGAACAACTAAATGTGATCTTGCACTATTTGAGTATATGACCACTTGTGAGACAGTTTATACAAAGGTTGTTGTTTTTCACAACCAAAAATCGGCTCTCGGGATATAAATCCAAAAATTCCGGATAAATATTCACCAAATGGTCTCCAGAAGAATATTTACTGACTTTACTATTCAATTTAGTGAAAAGTATCGAACTTCCTTTTTTGGATTAGCAAGGTTTTCAGGGGCACACCTAGAACCACTACCAATCGGTTCATAATTCCGAATTTTTCCAGAGACTGAAACCGTGAAGTCAAAAAATTTTTCAAAATCCTTCCATTTGGGGATCTCCACCCTGTTGTGGATTGTTTGTTCCCAGAGAGACAAAGTCAACACTGGCAACTTTGTGGAGCATAAATGAACAAAAATTGAATCTCAATTGAAGATGTCAATATCGTGCATTCTAAGTGCCGGTAACGAATTATTAATATCCCGCTGAAACCTTTTGAAATCCTGAACTGCCTCGAGTTTGGCAGGTGCGAGTATAAACAAAAGTTTCAATTGATCCTTCATGTTGTTCCACGCCTCCTAAAATCCGCAAGCAGTCAGGGGAGATTTCTTCACAATCTACAAGGCTTCACCACGCGTGAACTGGCTCAAACAAAAGAGTTGTTCAACTGGTGAAATGTTAGCCCCGCTCACATAAACAGCAGTGAACACGTCGCGAAAGGATGACCAAGATTTATAATCCGCACAAAACACCTCCATGGTACAAGGGGGCAGCTGCATGTTATGCCGAATGCGGATTTCGCTGCCTTAACCATTTAGGCAATTAGACATCCGAACCAAAGTCAGGGAGAGCTCACCCATTAGTGAGGCAACAGTTATGTATCCTCGCCTACAATGCAAAATCCAAGAATATTTGGGCAAATCTCGCAAACGTCAATAATTTCCTCGACTTCGTCATCTCGATTATATTAAAAGTAGCTAACAACAACAAGGGAATGAAAAGTACAAATCAAAAAGAATTAACATAATTGTTGAGATTCTGGTTCCTCACTATTCAACGACAAATTCCCCCAACAACATTAAATATCAAAATAATAATTATAATAATAATAATAATAATAATAATAAATATTAAATAAATAATAATTAAAACCCGAATAAAACTCAAAAATGTCCGCGACCCGATCGTTAACAATCTCGCGGCACACAACCCAGAAACGAAAATATTTAAAAAAAATAAACAAAAGGTCACCGTGACCAACCTGCTATGCACAACGTACTACTGCGACAAATTAGCGCCTTATCGCAAACTAAACAGAATTTCCAAAGGTCAATAAGCCGATACTTATTCTTGTTTTTCAAAAATCAAAAAGGAACAATAAAAAATGCAAAGGTGAAAAGGTAGTTCCGTACAACTATTTGTTTCGTATTTCAAATCATATATGTATATACATATATATAATTATGTAAACAAATTTTCGAATGCAAAAAATTTAATAAATTAAAATTAAAATTGAATATCGTACAAAATGCACCTGGTAATCCTTTCCTTTAATTTAAATTTACAAATAATAATTTAACTTTAAATAACGTAAGCAATTACAAAAATTAATAAATAAATAAATAAAAATAAAAATAAATAAATTTTATTATGTTATTTCACTCCAATTTGATCAAAATTCAAAGTTTTTATTTACTTAAAGATCTGATAAAAAAATCCAGATCTATCAATAATAGAAGTAAATAAAGTACCAGTTTGCCACACGTAACGTAACGTACCTTAAAAAACGTTATCTTTTTATCATATGGAAATCAATGTAAAGGCTTACTGAAACGTTCTCTCTCGTTAGCAAATCGGGACGATCTGTATAAAACAGAATTCTCTCACGTTTTTACATGTCATTTGAACATGAGTGATGGGGCTATTGTATACAGAGTTCCATTGCGGCACAAATGCCCTCTTTGGTACATTCATGTTTATTTATATAAAACTTTTTAATTATTGCATGCATATAATGAAATTTTTAATTTTTAATTAAAATAATAATAAATAAGAAATAAATACCTATTGTTATGTTTTTATTGTGCTCACAAAACAATTTTAACAAAATAAATAAATAATATTTATGTATTTTGAGTGACGAGGTGGTACGAATTCTGCTTCTTGGTACTTTCACATATATTAATCGTATATATTACTCTCTTAAATTTGTACCTAAAAAATGATTTTTCTTTAATAATTATTGTTATTATTATGACTGTAATGTGTATGAAAAAACTTTGAAACAAAATAAATAAAAAATATGTATTTTGAGTGGCAATGTAACGCAATTTCCCCTTTTCTGGCTTACTTTTCTATTTTTATCTAAATCGTTTTAATCTTTGAAATTTTTAAATACATGTTTTTTATAATTAGTATACTAGCTAGAGATATTGATTTGCAATTTAACCAAAAAAAAAAAAAAACTTGAATATAACAATATATCAAGAAGTTATCGGAACTAAAGGAGATTCCAAACGAATCAATAAAAATTAATTCAGAGGAGCAGCAACAATGTGAGAATAAATTTCAAATTCAATACGACGTTTGGTGTTATGACGATTTGTAGTCACAATGCCCTTAAAGTCCGATAAAAAATTGTTGGGTTTTTCGTTCGAAGTGGCGAAAAGATTTTTTCGTTGTAACTAAGACTGACACAATGAGACACATGTATCATGGCTTCAGAAATAGTATTTCAATTTGGGGCACATGACACTTTTGGATAATATGCAAGATTCTACTCTCTAAATTCCCCATCAATGTGTCTGTGGCCTCAAAGTACAACTACTAAACTTCGAGTAGTTTTCGATGCTTCGCGTAGAAGCATATTTATGTGTCAGTGAACGATCTGCTAACTGTTGGTCCTATATACTGTATTCTACACACGTCCGTTTTCGGCTTCATCAATACGTAATCACTGCAGATATTGAGAACATATGTCGTCAATTTTTAATCAACGAGAATGATAGGAATTTCCAATTAATCCTTTGGAGACAGAATTCATCTGATAGTTTACAGTTGTTTCGATTAAGCACTGTAACATACGGCAGAGCTTCTGCCTCATTTCTATATGTAATATGTCTGATTGAATTGAGCGATTTGTACAAAAAGACTTTACCTATTGGTTCAAAAGTTGTTCGTAGTGATTTTTACGTAGATGATTTGTTAACCGGTGATGAAAGTTACGAGGATCTTATTACAATTCGTAATCAAGTCACTAAGATCCTAAATTCAATTGGTTTTAATCTTGCAAAATGGTTTTCGAATCAGCCTAAATTTATTTGTACTATACAAAGTGAAAAACTATTGCCTAGCGATACCGAATCTGCTAAGGCTTTTGGCTTACATTGGAGTCCGAAAAATGATTTATTAAAGTTTCATTTGGAGAATTCTTTTAAGGATTTGAAAGCAGTGAAAATAAACAAACTATCAGTTTTTTCTAGATTATTTGATCCTGTCGGACTGTTGTGCTCGATTGGTATCCAAGATATTATTACAGGAACTTTGGATCCAATAGCTTGACTGGGCTGAATCAATTCCCATGAGACTTGATACTGCATGGGAAAATCTCAAATCTAATTTAATGAGATCGATTCAATAATAATCCTTAGATTCGTTCAAACAACTTCCACGGCACACATTCAAACACACGGATGTTGCATTTATGTCAGAAGTTTCGAGTCTGGCAAAGTTACTGCCAGACTACTCGAAGATGTGATGTCCAGGAATTGATGCAATCAATCTGGTTTGAGGGACCGTTATTCTTTTTAAACGCCAGTACTTCCTGGCCTGTTACCAAACTTTTCGAGTTAACCAAATGCTATTGGAAAAAAGGAAAACAAATTTATTTTTTGCAGTAGAGGATCCACAGAATTGCCTGTTGGATCTAATAGAAAAGTATTCATTATACAACAAATTATTACGAGTCACTGCGTTTGTGATCAGATTTGTTGATATCTTGAAAAAACTCAAAGATGAGAAAAATTGTTCACCTATTGCAAACGAAATGAAATGGTCCTCCTATCGACTTGTAGACACGATCCTGAAAACTAATTTTTTTGATACTCAAGATTCAGAAACCTCTTGTCTTGCCTAAATGCATTTGTTTTATACATACATTCGTTGAAGAAAATAAATTGTTTTCACTAATAAGGGTAGGTGTAAGGCTGCTGAATACAGACTTGAAGTATAATACCTAGTTTGCACTATTATTACCAAAAACAAATAGCTTTGTCACGCTCTATTTGCGAAATTTGCATTTGGAAAATTGTAATGCTGGTACAAAAGCGAGAGAATATTTGGTGTCTAAATGCGAAAGAAGAATATAAAAGAATAGTTAGCAAATGCGTTCATTGCTTCCGCTATAAACCGAAGCTTATGTTCCAAATAATGGGAAACTTACCCACTAATAGAGTGAGAGCTTCGCGGCCATTTTTAATAGTCGGAGTGACCTACTGTGCTCCTATTGACGTGTTGTTCAGAATACATGGGAGGCCACCATTAAAAATTTATATAGGAAAAAATGTATAAAGGAAGAAATAATTTCTTTAAGTTATCAAAGTTTAGCTTTGGATTGTTATAAAATGAATCAAAATTAAGAACCAATTGTACAAGAAAGAGGCCTAAATTAACTTGAATTACATTATAATGTTAAAAATTAAATTAACGTACAACCTTATAACGAAAAGATGAAAGCTTAATAAATACTATAACGCCCTCTGTTGGTTGCTACGGCTCTTCTAGTCGATCAGTAACATCGCATTGGATGGGATTTTCACATCTCCGGACATAAACATTCCGACGCCCTTGTAGTACTGCAATCAAGGAAGAAATAGCTCCAAAGTATATTAAATCAAGTTTGATCAAATTTCGGAATTTCCGTTAAATAAGAGAAATGAAATTTAAACTACATCAGCTCAGGATCCTCAGACTCCAATAGGTATCCGGCAGCTGTATTAATGAAAGCAAAATGAAATTATAACTATAAATGAAAAATTGTATTTAATATGTATCAAGGTTTAAAGCGATGTGATGTGTACTTATGTATTGCAAAGAACACAGTCGAAAACTGGGCCTAAAGTTTTGCTTATCGCTCCACCAAATACACCATTGCGTATGATTTTGCTATAAACGTCACATCCAACCTAACTCCAACTGAGGCCACTACAAAAACGTTGGGTCTGCCAGTTGTAGTCCCGGAAGCTCGTTCGCTCGTTCGGGAGGATTTCCGTCTATCGACCTCGACGATCCAACTTTCTCTGTACCTTCGCATACATTTAGACCGTGTCACTGCTGTCATAGTTACCTCTAACAATCAAAAGAACCCGGTTCGAGCGTCCAACTTTGATCGTCTTCGCGCCAACCGTACGTTCTGCAGTTGGATCGGTGACTGCTCTCTCTACGACGTAACGTCCGTATGCAACAATGTAGACTGCAATGGTTGGTTTTAGAAGAACGCTGTTCGACAACTTATATGACGTTGATTGTAAAGTTCTATCAGCTGTCGAATGAGAGATTTCTCCTGGTTGATGAGATTTGAGGTCCCTCGTTCAATTCGGAACCAGAGAGTTCGACGAACTAGGTCCCTGGCGGAGTTTCGGAACGAACGAGGTCATTTATTACGTGTGCGAGCAGAAGAACGAGGTCTATTGACCCGCTTGTGGAGAAGCATATGGTACATATCACCACAACGCTGGTATATGTCAGTACTAGCGCACGTCCGCCAGGTATGGTCGTGACGCAAACAGCCAGCCCAGTACTTGTAGATCGTCACCAACTTCATTCTCTCATCGTGGTCTGCCTTCGAAAATTTTTCACAAAATCGCAACAGGTGGCTCTTCAAACAGGCGCAACACACCATTTTCTTACTATTGTCGCCTTGCTTGTACTTTTTCGCAGAAATTATGATACTATTAGCGAAATTATTAAATATTACAAATTGAACACTTCGAAAAATTACCAGTTTCACAAGTGGTCAAAGAATTGATCCACGTGAAGTCTTCAAATCCACTAGTCTGACATGACCATCCCTACTCGAAAGTAAATACAATATGCGACCTAGGCGCCACTCATTGGTAGCCACGTTCTCCTCGCGGATACTAGCGCTAGCGACAGGGTGAGTGAAAACCGTACAACATGTAGACAACGCTGCCATTATCTGACTCTTAGTCATGATGGTATGAGCCCTGCAAGACTCAGCATTAAGTTATGGATAAAATCTATTAACATATAAGGGAATCGACTCGCTGTTGGTAAAAGAATCGGAAATTGTTCGTTATGCTTAAGATTTGTTGTATTAGCCAGCCTGCTACCGACTCTCATCATCTAAAAAGGGATTCAAATTCAAAATTCCCTTCTACAATCTTCTCTCTATCAAACAACCGCCGGTATTCTTGAGGGTACCAAGCTCTTTGAGTTATTTTTATGTATTTCCCCTTACTTTCCGGACTTCGTGTAGAGCAACTTCTAAAGAACCAAAACTATAATTATCTCTATCAAAAACCCCTTACACTAAGGCCATCACACGTTACGCTCTTGAATAGGCAGAAAATCGATTAAAAAATCATCGAACTCCTTAAAACAAGCGGAGAAAACCATGTTACATTTCTCCACTTCCTTAGTGCCATATTCCTCGGGAATAGGATAACGCCATCTGTTAGAAGGAGAACTTAACCAGGGAGACCATGACACCACAGTTCGTCCTTTGCTAAGTCCTGTGTCCGAACTCCCCGACTTATTAAATCAGCCGGATTTTTCTCAGATCGAACATGGCTTTAACAGGCTTTTCCCATGTGTTCCGTGTTACCTTTGTAACTCTATTAGTAACAAAAGTTTTCCAAAAGTATGGTAGAATCCGTCCACCTACGGAACATTGTCCTTGTTGCGTCCAGCTTCAAATTGCCCTTCACCGCTTCCAGCCTAGGTATATATGAAACTATATCCATTAAAAAATTGCTTCCATTTCGAACGGCTTTCAGAGGTCAAAAATTCATCCCAACCAGTCTTCTCGCTCCATATTTTCTGCATGAGCATCATTGCGGTGATAATAATTGGATCGAAAAGCTTATCTATAACCGATAATACTTCTCTATTCGTAAAATTCTCTTTGATCTCGATTGCCGCTGTGGTGATAGAGGGTTTCGATAGGGCTAATGTCTTCAAATTCCAAAAAAATTTCATGTGATCAGAAGGCAACCCTTGTAGAATTCTCCTGTCATTTGACGTCCGCTCCAGCTCCAGCCAGCACATCATCTACATATATCATCCCCTGTAAAATTTCAGATACCAAAGGTCATTTTAAGTTGAAGCAACGTTCTTATTGCCAAAAATGGATTATTGTTTACCCCAAACGTGTCGGGTTTCAATTCAAACTCTACTACTCCCCTATCTGATTTTTTAGGAAAAACTATACGCTGATACTTTGATCAGGGTCCAAGAGAATGTGCCGGCAAAAGTGCTACCTACCAACCAAAAGCCTCAAGTCGTTTTGTAAAACAGGTCCGGTAAATAAAACGTCGTTCTAGCTCATTCAACATGACGATTAACTGGGCGCATTGCGAACAACCCTAACCTATGCATCGCCCAGCCGAATTCCTCCGTACTGTTTTCCTAAAATATTCTTTACAGTACGCAGCATCATCAGGCAACATCTTCGACTGTTGTGGATCCAATATCACTATAGGTTAAATGTCGCCTCCAATTGGTATGTCCAGGCGATCGCTCTCGTGGAATTTCGGATCAGCCAATGTGATTTCCGAAAGAGCTGCAGATCGCGATATATAGTTAAATTGGGTAACATTCCTGTCTTTGGACAGCACCAACATAAGTTTCCTTCAAACCGGAGACTCTATTAGAGCCTCTATTAGAGCCCTAGTTCTGACCGCCTCTTCGCAGTGGTGGATACCAACTATCGAATTCTCAAAAGTATCTGCCTCGAGGTAGTAGCAAAACAATTTTGGACCTCACTCTTTGACTTGACTGCACCGCCCATATCTGAAGACGATCCAGATACTTCTCGATGCAGTAGCGTGTGGTGTTTAAATTTACACATCGAACAATTAATCGTGCCCTTGCACTCATTAAGTCTATGACCGCTTGTGAGACAGTTTATACGAGACTGTTCTTTTTTATAACTAAAAATCGTCTCCCAGGAGATAAATCCAAAAATTTCGGACAAATTTTCCCAAATGGTCTCCAGAACAGTATTCAAACTTTCTTATTCAATTTAGTAGATCGAACAAATTTTTTTTGGATTAGAATGGACTTCAGGGGCAGACCTAGAAATATTACTAATCGGTTCAAAATTCCGAATTTCGGACACAGTTTCCAGAAACTGAAAGCGTGAAGTCAAAAAATTATCCAAATCCTTCCATATGGGAATCTCTACCTTGTTTCGGATCGTTTGTACCCAGAGAGACAAAGTCAGCACTGGCAACTAGGTCGAACATAAATAAATAAAAATTGGATCCCAATTGGAGATATAAATATTTTGCATTCGAAGTGCCGATATCGAATTATTAATATCTCAATGCAACTTTTTGATATCATGTGTAAGTATGAACAGCTTTCAACTGAGAGTTCACTAAAATCCTTTTATTCTCTTATCTATCCTTGAGGTTATTCCACGCCTCGTGAAATCCACAAACAGTCAGAGTAGATTTCTTCATAATCTACACTCGTGAACTGTCTCAAATAAAATAGCTATTGAATTAGTGAAATTAGCCCCGCTCACAGTGGGTTGACCACATTACAGATTGGTAGACCAAAGTCTGGGAGAGCTCACTCAGTAGTGAGACAACAGTCAGTCCTAACCTACAGTGACAAAAAAGTTCCGTACTGCTCATCACTCATCATAATAAATTAATTTTTAAAATTTGCAAACGAGTCCCATAAGCCAATATTGTATTATTATTTAAATAAAAAAAATAAAATAGTAATAATAATTTAAATTCAAATTTACTCTATGGGTAAAACCAAAAAAAAAAAAAAAATAATACTATATAATGTAATAATATGTGAATTAAAAAATTACAAATTTTATAATTTCAATGTGTTGCTGAATTTCCTGGAACGTGATATTAAATCAAAAGAAAGAAGACAAATCTTACAATAAAATCCATAGATTGCTGTCGAAATGTTATTAAATATCTTGATGGGAAAAATATAGAGTTCCATACTTTTCAACCAAAGCAAGAAATGGCTTATAAATTTGTAGTTAAAGGCTTACACATTTAAATACTAGTCGAAATTATTAAAGGAATAGAAAAATTAAACAATTCAATCAGAAATATAGGAAATGTCAAAAGTACCCTCTCTATTTTTTTGTTGATTTGGAGAAAAATTTTATAGGAAGACGTAATATATTTATTAATAATCAGGAAACAGTATTTAACTTTCCTCATACTCCCAAGCCATTAAGGGCAGTCATTAAAATGAAAATATTTTAATACTTATTCCGAAGAATAGAATCGCTAATAGAGAAACAAATAGAAACTACTAAAACTATACTCAACATGATGTCTACACTTATAGACAAATTATGCAATTAAATCTACGTAATGCTATATGGAATGCCAACGGTCTCTCAAAATGTAAAAATGTAAATATATTTATGTAAATACGAATGCTTCTGTAATTTTTTATGACGTACTTCTTGTGCTCTCCTAAATCAGGTTAAATATTTTTAAAAAATTTGTGAAATATATAGTTCATAAATAAACAAAACAAAACAATAGGTATTCGAAATTTATGAAATATATCCAAATAAACAATTCGCCACAGCATTCAAATAAAAATATTATAGTTAGTGATCAATGTGAAACTGAAATTAAAGAAGAAAGTGATAACTACGTACAATGCGACAAGTGTAAAAAACCTACCGCTCTCTATCTTCTGGCTTAAGCAGAAGAGAATTTGAAAGGCTTGTAAAAACTAAAAAATAATCTTTTAATTGTCAGTTTTATAAAGAAGAAGATAATAACATAAAACAAGAACTAAACACAAAACAGAACTAAAAAAGTTAAACAAATTTGAAAAACATGATGAGTTGATAGAATCAATAATCTTCATGTCAGCAAAATTCGATGGAGTATTTAAAGATGTGGCAGAAAACAATAGAAAAATTAATGAAATTAAAAAGGAAACCAAGAAACTAAAATCTGAAATAAAAACATAAAAATTAACAGTCAAAATTTTGAATGGGCATAGACTAAAAAATTATTGCATTATTAGTGGTCTAAAAGTTGTAGATGAAAAAAACGACTGCTTTTGAAACGGTTGCTAAAATTTCAGAAAACATCGATGTAAAGATAGATAATAATACTGTTGAAGATGCTTATTTTTTAAAAAATAGAAATAGAAACAATGAAAAAAAATCGTTGTAGCACAGTTTACTTCTAAAATGCATAAAGATAAATTAATGTCTTCTATAGCAAAACTCAACGAAAATGAAGATACAAAAAATAATTTTATAAACAATTTAAATAGCAAAGAAACTATGCACTTTTATAATTACGCCAAATCGTTAAAATTGATAGGCTATCAATATTTTTTATAAAGAATAGAGGAGATTTTGCAAAAAAAAAAAAAATGACACATCTAACCAACAACTAATTCGTGATGAGGAGGAAGCTGATAAAATATTATTAAATACAACAACTAATAAACAGTGGGGTAGGAGATCTTTAATTCATACATGTCCGCTTGTTAAAAATCATTATTTATTTTTTAATGAAATAAAGTTAAAATTTCAATTTCCATAATTTTTCAAATTCTAAAAATTTTAATGGTAATTATTTAAATGTTGTCAGTTTTAACATTAGGAGCGTTGAATCTATTGATAAATTCAAAAATTTTAAATCAATCTTATCTCAATTTTCAAAACTTCCTGATGCAATAGCACTACAAGAAACATGGTTCAAGAATGACTTAACTCAAATATACACAATACCTGGATTTACTTTCATACATTGTTGTAGAGCGGATGGATATGGTGGTATATCAATATATATAAATAAGGAAATTGATTTTATTGTTAAAATATGCAAAACTGAAAAATTTTGTAGAAATCTTGGCTATAACCTTATTAAATTTCTAGGTTAATTCAAAGCCTTTACAAATAGTTTCATATTATCGCTCACAAAATTGCAGTGATTTAGTATTTTTTGATTTTCCTGATAATTTGTTAGATTAATTGGCTCAAAATCCGTTAATAATAGTAAGTGACTCGAATATAGATATTTTGAAAAGTAGTTCGAGCACTGCATTAATTTCTATTTTTAATAATAATTATAATAAAAACTTGTACAGAACATATATTTAGTAATTTGTCTGATATACTCATAGTTGATTCTGTAGAATGTAACCTTTCCGATCATAATATTTTATCCTGTAAACTTAAAATTAATTTTAATTGTAAAGACAACGTCTAGATTTCTAAAACTTATTGTGACTATAGAAAGGCCTATGAATATTTGCAAAGAACATTGCCATTTAATTTCTCATCAACTAACGTATCAGTCTTGACAAGTTCGCTTATATCTACCGTTGAATCAGCTGTTAACTGTAATAACAAATATTCAAAAACCGTTAAACTTTGAAATAACCCCCTGGATTAACAAGAATCTTCCAGAGTTAATTTTATATAAATCTAAATTATTAAAAAAAGGCAGAGATCAAAAAATATATTGCTGACGTCGCCGTAGTCTAGTAGGTAGTGTGTTGGCTTATTAGACGAAAGGCTAGGGTTCGAATTCCCGGTCAGACATCAAAAACGAAGTATGGACAAAATATTTCTTCGGTGGCTTCCTCTCAGCAGATTTCCGGCAAAAACTCTGAGAGTAAATACAATTGCCATGAAAAGTTTCTCAAAAATCTGTAGTTCAGACTCGACTTAAACTGTAGGTCCTGCCACTCATGTATAAAATTAGCATACACAACATAAGTGGTGTGAGAAGCTAGGCCGTAATCCTGACTGAAGCGTTGTAATGGCTAATTATGTATGTATGATGCTGATTTGAAAAGAATAAGCAAAGTGATAAAATTAGCAGTTAAAAAATTTAAGAAAAATTACCATATGCAAAATTTAAGTAGATTTGGAAATGATGAGAACGAAGGAAAATATTGTCAAATTGAATGATATGCATATATTAGACGGTTAGACAAAAGTTAACTTATAAAACACATTTCATTTCAGTAGTAAAGGAACTTAAACAAAATATTAATACTTTGCCAGATAATTCCATTAACTTGTTGATGACGCTTAATGTTTCATGTCATCGCTTCATCTTAAATGAGATAAATGAAAATGACATAAGTAACATTATTTTCAATATGGAATTAAATAAAACACCAGGTTTTGACAATATATAGTACTTTTACCTATTCTAGTTGATGCATTTAATAAAATTATCAGTACCTCAGAGTATCCCGACATTTTATAAATTCATAAAATAGTACCCATTCCAATAACAGTCTCTGCTTCCACTGTATACAATTACAGACCCATTGCTATTTTATTAACAATAAATAAAATTTTTGAAAAAATGATATATGACGTGCTTTTGATATATGTAAAGGGGACCAATATGGTGTACAGATATCAATTTGGTTTTAGAAAAGGTATGTAATGTGATCAAAAATTAAAAATTATCTTGTTTTACGTTTTACCTGTATGTTACAGTAAACTGTTTCAGTTTCCCAAACAGGAAATTGATTTTTATGTACTAACTTTGGAACGATACGCACGTACTTGATAGCTAGCTAGATCGGGAGATATGGGAGGGGATCTTGTTCCATCGGCTGTTTTTAGTCTGATTTTAAACCTGTCGTATTTATGTTTTCTGTTCTCCAAAAATGTACGAGCGTAGTCAGCCGCAAAGCAAGAAACTGTTGTAGGCCTACTACATCTTCACCAAAAATTTGTACAGTAGCAAATGGTCTGATGTCCAACTGCTTAACGTTAGATACAATAGCTGAACAGAAGTGTTTACGGTTCTTAATTAATTTCTTCCAGTAAATCCTCAATCTCTTCGTATTCCTTTTGACACGATTATTGAAGATTATTAATTTCAACTTCACTTAAGTCATTGTTAAAAATTCTAGATTTGGCTTCTTCATATTCTCTAAGTCTGACATGATATGATTTTATATGTTTTGGAATGTTGTTTATAACTAAAGGTCTAATAAGTTGTTATATATTTAAATCAGTTTGACATCCAAAGGATTTTAAACTTGAGTCGCTTTGGATTGAATAGTTTGGGTTTGCTTCTCGTCTGATAGTTTTTTGGAAACTTGTTGCAGTTGGCACAATTGGGTTTGAAAACGTTAGGTGCACCGCATCCGTAACAAAAGATATTTCTTTCTTTTAAACAATCATCATAACGATAACCTTTTTCCAAACAATTCCAGCATGAAATTTCTTTTACTTCTTCCATTTGAACTACGTTTTCGTCTACATTATCGTCTACAATTTCTGATACAGTTCCGCGTGAAGATAAAGTTTTATTGGATCGACGGTATTCTAGTTCTTCTTCTAATATCTCATGTTTCCGAACAAATTCTCTCAAATGAGCAATGGAATTGATACTAAAATGTAAAAGCTCTTTCCGGATTTCCGGTTTTAAATTACGCTTAATCATTTCTAATAATTCAAATTCACTAATTGGGTTTTGAAAACGATCTGTAATTAGTAATATTGAGTCATAATATGAATCAAACTTTTCAGCCATTCTTTGTCTTCTATATCTAATCTGTTCCCATAAATCAAAATCTGTACGACGATCACGAAACTGGTTTTCCAATTCATAACAAAGAGTTTCCCAATCCAGACGTGAGCATGTTCGATGGAATCTCCAGAACCAATCTAATGCTTTACCAGTAAAAAGTAAATGAATATGTCTACACAAAATTTCAAAATCTGCACGTAAACTTTGAACAGTAAATAAAGTTATCAACGGACAATCCATCCTCTCCTTCTCCATTGAATTTCAAATGCCATCCGGACATAATATTCGTAACCTTATCAGTAGAAAGGTCTAGGTGTACTATTCTCCTATCGTTTTGTCGACTTGTACTGTTCCTATTCACATTAGAATTGAAATTTCGATTCTGTCTGATATTATAAGCAGTAGTTCTATTGGCTCCATTACTTCGGGTTTGTATATATTGATTTAGATTACTTTGGTTACCAAGACTGGGTCTAAACAAGGTGTCGGGATACAGGTTTAGTGTTGCTAATTGATTTCTAACTGCTTCATTTATCAAATTTTGAAGTGCGTTATCACTAACATTATGATTATCTATATTTTGTGGCATATTTTGTGAATTAATTGTATTTTGAGAAACATTGAACAAATTACTAATATTAGAAGGTTGGTCACTAACACGATGAAAGACAGGTGTCTGTTCTAAGTTCTCGGGTAATAAATTTCTTTTAGTTTTCCTATTTCCAGCTGGGGGTTTAGGTATTGCACCAGTGGATGTGTTCTGATTACTATTGGCAGGAATTTGTGTATCAGCAGTCTGCTTTTCAGCATCTGCTAGAATATTATGAGATTTTAATTTCGTTTGTCTACAGGCCTTTCCACATATAGGACAACTCGGAGTCTGCCTAAGTACATTCAGTATACAGCTCTTGTGGAATATGTGATTACATGGTGTGGAAACGATTATATCATCAATTTCATAATCTTTCTGTACAAATTGAACATTGTCTAGAATTATCTTCTTCTACTAGAGAAACAAGATTTTCATTGCGAGCAATAGACATTTTTCTAAGCAAAAAATAATATGAATCTAAATTCTGTAAAACTTCCATTGGACTTCTAGGTAGGTTGAAAAAAAAAACACAAGAATTTCGAGCATTGATGGACTTAACTAATAAGCTAAATGAAACATAAAATCAATTAAGAATGACAAGTGGACGATTGTGCAAATTATTAAAGCTTCAAAATCGTATATCCAAAGCTTATCTTTCATAAATTAAATTTTATATCTGCAAGTAACATATTAGAATCCTAAGATATATTTCACAGCTATGTTCACTAACAAAAAGGAATGAATATGCATTATGTAAAGGGATTGAACTAACTCAAGAGCGGTTTACGTCCAATATTTCCACTCATACATTAAGAAATTACATTCTTGGCTCAACCAAATATAGGGACAAACACAATGTATACTTAGCAAGAAAAATATATCCATAATGTAATATTGTATTAATTATGTGTGACAAAAAATTTAATATAGTTGTAGAGCCTCAAACAATGAAGTTATTTATGATGGTGTAATAGAAATCAACATACTTCTAACATCCTTTGTTTCGGGGGCCCCACGTTGGGCGCCAAATTTTTTAGTAATGTGATTAAAAAAAAAATTATCTTGTTTCACGTTTTACTTGTACTTTATAGTAAACTGTTTCAGATTTCCCGAACAGGAAATTGATTTTTATGGACTAACTTTGGAACGATACGCACGTACTGATAGCTAGCTAGATCGGGAGATGTGGGAGGAGATCTTGTTCGCGCGTCCAATTTCTTAAATAAACACACAAACATACATAAAAATTTACGTGCGATTTCAATGCCTCATTTTAGGTCAACAATAAAAAACAATACAAAAATGTCTCGTCCTTGCCTGTTTCCAAAGTAGCGTTTGTTTGTTGTGGCTACGTCCCTCAACCACCCTGCCATGGTTTTCGAATTAGGGGAAAAATTGTAACCAAAACCCCAAACCCTAAAGGACTAAACCTTACCTACGCCTATGAGATCTACATAACAAGACATATTTATCTTTCTATCATATTAGAACAAATCTCTTATATTGAAATATTAAAAAAAAAATAATTCTTAAATCAAATTAAGTATTTAAAATTGAAATTATTATATAAAAAAAATTAATTAGCATGATATTATTATCACTACATCTTATCAAACAATTGATCAGTGATTACTAAATTCTTATTACAAAAGAGAAATTTAAGATATAGGCAAAACAAGACAAGCTATAACAGGTTAAAAATTCAATGAGAGGATCATCTTGAATTGCTCTTTCTTTGTAATTATAGGAGAAAATACGTAACATAAATATCAGTGATGGTACAAAAGTAATAGTATGCTATTTGGTACTTTTTTATTAATTATATCTGCACACGTGATTTTAAGCTTTTAAAAATGCCATCACTGGTTTATTTATAGACATAAATACTTAAATAAGGAATGAATGTGTATTAAACAAAAATAATAATGGTTTTTAACTTACAGTAGGGTCTCGATTCCAACGATGCGGAAGGCCTTCAGCTTCATTTAATGGAGTCGTTTTACAACAAATGTGGGTTTATGGGTTTTAATATTTAAGTATTTAGGGTAGTACATAAGTAATTCATTTTTATAAGAAATAAGTGGTTAGATATAGGAATATATTACATATAAAAAAAAAAAATAAAGTACTAAATTGAAAATTGACATTGATAAAAGTATAATGTATCAGTTTTAATTGTATTGTTATATACAGAATAAGTGCATGTTTTTAGAATTGTAAACTATTTAATAGAACATTATATATATAAATATATAGATGAATTAATGGTATTTACATTTTAAACAGTAGGGTTTCGAAGGTTAGAATATTTAATTTAGTGAATAATATTAAAAAAACTCTGAGAGTAAATAAAATTGCCATGTAAAGTTTCTCAAAAATTTGTCGTTCGGAGTCGACTTTAAACTGCAGGTCCCACCACTCATGTATAAAATTAACACACACAACATAAGTGGTGTGAGAAGCTAGGCCGTAATCCTGACTGAAGGGTTGTAATGGCCAATTATGTATGTATGTATGTGAATAATATTAATAATGTTATGGTAAAATTTTGGTTATTTGTAGATTTCTATCTGGTTTTTAGAAAAAACAATAGGATTAGTGGTTGTATAAAAAAAAACGAAACATTATGTTATGTTCAAAATTGCAGATAGTATTGATTGAATATAGGTTGTTTATATGTAAGTTGTTTCGGATGGTCTTTCAAGGATTCACTAGTAAATTATTCGATCCTTGATCCTTGATGTTTCCAAATATTTTTTTATTCGCAGAATTTTTACAAAAGAAATGCCAAATTTCCCTCGAGTGAATTAACACTGTGTCTGCTTCAAATTGGCAAATGGGTGATTCACTCGAGGTACTTGTGTTATATAAAATTAACTATATGAAAATACAACACTTTATTAATATCATAAAAAAATACCTTCAAATGAATTTACCTTTTTTTCCAAAGAAACGGACTAAAATACACTGGAACACTAAAATTTTTCTGATATTGCTTTCGCAAATAATTGTAAATTATCTTTATATATATATGTAAAACTTGACTTCACTTATTAATAATAATTCTTTTCTTTTAACAATAAAAAAACACTTTCTACACTAAAGATTTCTATTTTAGTTTCCCTTTAAGATGTTGAAGGTTTTACAGTTCAAGTTAAAAAGAACTTATGAACGTCTGTAGGCTTCGATCAAACCTCGGTTTTATCTTTAGTAAATCACGTGATGTTATATTCGCCTATATAATCTATGACACGATGATATCTATGATATACTCTCCTTAACGGTATAATACTGGTTTTTCTTCATTATAGTGAGAGAATATGGTTCTCTCTTTAAAAAAAAAAAAAGGAAGAAGAAGTGAGACATAAAAAAAATTGAAAAAATTTATTAATAATACATGGGATTCTGTAAAAAAAAATTACAGTTGTAAGACCTTGAAAAAGTAAGTATAAGGGAAGGTATGCCAACTACCATTAATTTTGCTTTTATCACTAATAATGATAAACAATTTGGGCAAGATCTTAGTAATTACAAAAGTGACGTATTACAGGTGTTAGTACTCAAGATGCAGTCTTAAACGTTGTAAGATATACTTTGGTTTTAGAAAAGGTGTTAGTACTCAAGATGCTGTCTTAAACGTGGTAAGATATACTTGTAAGGGTTTGGATGATGGATTCGGTGGAGTTGCTGGAATATTCTTCGATTTTT
The DNA here is from genome assembly GCA_005959815.1 of Sarcophaga bullata. Lineage (NCBI taxonomy): Eukaryota > Metazoa > Arthropoda > Insecta > Diptera > Sarcophagidae > Sarcophaga > Sarcophaga bullata. The sequence goes on along the minus strand of QOCX01001318.1, from coordinate 13,063 downwards.
CAAAGGCATTTGATCTTGTGAACCATCAAATATCGTTACAAAAGTTAAATTGTAATGGTATTCAAGGTCGTGAGCTTATGTTTTATAAAAAAAATTACTTCATTAACAGAAACAGTTTGTACAAATTAATTAGTTAAAAAGTTTTATTGGTACTGTCGAATACGGTGCTCCACAGGGAAGTGGCTTAGGCCCTTTACTATTTTCAATTTATTTGAATGATCTAAAAAATTTAGATCTAACGGGTCAATTATTTATGTTTGCTGATGATATTTGCTTGTTTTATCCATTTAATTTCAATTTAGTTTTGAAAACACAAATTGAAAGATATGATTAACGAAATTTGCTCGCTTGAATAGATTGTTAATAAATTCTGAAAAGACTAAGTTAGTTAGATTTAGACCTCGCGCAGTAAATTCATACAATTTCTTTGTATATGAGTAAAATTCAGTTAAATACCTAGGAATTACGTTACAAAGTAACTTATCTTGGGATTGTCACATTAATAATGTTAAGAACCATATAGCAGCAGCCATTGGTATCTTATATAAAATTTAAAAATAAATTGTCAGAAAGATCAAAAATAAGGCTTTATAATACATTAATTGAATCGCATTTGAATTATTTAGTTTGTATTTATGCTTTTCAGAAAAACAATATATTGTTAAATCTTTGCAACGTTGTCCAAATAAAGCAATAGAAACCAAGAACTTTTTCAACATTGTTGCTATATAAAGATATATGTAGAAATATTTTGCCAATTAATGGCTTATATATATATCAGGTTCTATTGTTTGTTTTTAAAAGTCTCCACAACATAAGTAATCATACAATTCCATTCCTTCAAAACCAAGCACATTTTTATACAATAAATTCTTCAAACTTAAGAATCTCAAGGTGTAAATTGGAAAAAACTAAACAAAGAATTAATTACATGGGTGGCAATCTACATAACAATTTACTTTCACAACTAAAAACTGTTGAAAGTATACCAATATTTAAAAGATTATCTAAAGAATTTTTGAATGATTCAATAGAAATATTGTAAAAGTAATATATTTATTATAATATTTAACATTCGATTGCTACTATAATTGTACATCAAGTTAACAGTTGAAAACTTTCCTCTAAAATGCCTTTAAATCGCGGAGGCTAAATGAATTCTATGTAAATATTTACTATTGTACAATTATCTAAAATAATAATAAAAAAATTAAAACAAAATTTGTACCATAATCTGAATACAAGTCCGAGCATAAACCTCTTCTTGAGACGAATCGACGAAATGCTGCTAGGAATGCATCAACACTTAAACTTTTTACAGCTTTTAAATGTATTACCTTTGTACACATATAAACGAAGAGGCATAAGCAAATCTTAGAAGTAATAGTCTTTCTAATTGGAGACACTGTGCTTAAATGGACGTGTTAACTGAAAAAGAACGGCCGGAAGTTTTCACATTAGTTACCCGCACATCTGGGTTTTATACTTGAAGCATCTGGTACATATACTTAGCAAGTCTTTGGCTAGTTTTCGTGCTAAAAGTACCCAGTAATGACGAGAAATATACGATTGAATTAGCTGTAGGCTACCATGTAAAGTCTTTTGATGTGCTTCTGGAAATAAAAGTAAAGAAATCGAACTCTGTTTAGATAACAAAATCGGATATTTAGTTTGAAATGATATATCCAAAAACATCCAGAAACATTAAATGTTTTCCAATACTACGGTTAAACGGCAAAGTTAATATAATCAGTAGGAGACGAGCTTGATTAAGTTCGTAAGTATTGCATCTCTTTATATTATTACAAAATCTCAATTATATGACGACAAACTTACTAGAGTAGACCATTTTGAGAATTTTGTAGTAAGCTCGGGGTATTTGATGTAATATCCCTTATATTTATAACTGTCGCTGAGAGTAAAGTTTTAGTAGGATGTACAGGTCAGGCATCGGAACTCATCTTAATCCCTGAGAGTCCGTTAAACCAAAAATCATGCTGAATTAATTCTTCGGGTTAAAGACCTCCCTATTCACAATCAGCAGATGTCCGAAAGATGTTGTATAATCGCCACTCTTTTTGTCATGTAGACTTTTAACCTCGTTAAGTAGTTTTGAAGTCATGCAAGTACGATAGTGCTATCCCTCCAATAAACTAAGCTATGTATATTATTGGTTTTGATAGTATTTATTAACAAGGTAGCAGTACTTCATTTCAGCCTTTGAATTGCTTCAGTTTTTAAAGGTGCTACGTTAGTTTTAGTTTTTTTTTAACATCGCTGAAACCATGGCGTTCTGTTGAGATAGTTGAGGGTCTATAGCCTAGCCATCTCGAAACCTTAATTTTTATAAAATGTGTAAGTTTCGATCTGAAGCTGACCCATCTTCTGCTAATTTCCTCGGGAAGAGTAAATATATAAAATATGAAATATAATTATAGCTATAATTGCTATAATTGGGGCAAGCCATCTTAACGGATCGAACAATTGTGCAGCCTCTGAAAGTAACTTCATTTAGTAATAATTTCTGAAAATTGAATATTAATATTGAAGGAGAAAAAATCATTTAGTATATCATTTAGTATATATAGGCCAAGGGCTTTGGTAGAATTTATTTCTTGTATAGAAAGCAAGTCTCTTTTTCACGGTCTTCGTGTGAAATATTTTGTAGTAGTCGCCTGGAATAAGAATTCCATTTCCGAAGCCGAAATGCACCTGATTTCAAAAGAGTACAGAAATCGTTTTATAATTTAAATACATCTTCGACTACGAAGTATTTAACTTGCTAATGAATAGCTTATTTCCTTAGCTGTTGGAAGTTGTTGTAATACTCTTATGGCTAAGTAAGGGATTGAAGTAGTACCGCAATGAGGACACACAAATCTTATTTGAATTATCCCTCCAGAGAATCAGTTGAACTTTATGATGATTTTCACATATATTTATTTCCTGGAACATATTCTTTAAGTCAGCGGTGAACGCAATGCGATGTTTTCTCTATTTTAAAATAACTGCTGACAAATCATTTTGTAATGCTGGTCCAGCTGAGAGGTTCTCGTTGATTTAAGACTGTGGTGGTTTTCGGTTAGTCCCATGAAAACCAACTCGCAGTTTTGTCGTGGTGCTGCTCTTCCTGAGTACACCATGATAGGGAAAACAAGCATTCTGCGGTATAGCATGAGGGTATTCACCTAACATTACCATATTTTGCAGTGATTCACATTCTTCTTTCATAAATTTCCTATGATTCCAACTTTTAGTGCGTTGTAATCTGTGAAACAAAACGTGAGTAAGGTTCAACTATATAAAATGCTAAAAAGTCTCGAAGATCTGCAGCCTGTAATTTATTTGTGATATAAGACGGGACTGATGGAACTACTAAAGGAGACAATTTAAGATCAAAATTAGAATCATAATTTAATGTAACTAATAAATTTACTGATCTTTTTACAGTTATATGATTTTTACCTTAAATACCAGATACTTCAATACTTGCCTTGTTCAAAGCTAGTAGTTGACATAAGGTTGCAGAAATAAAAAAGCTTGAGATCCTTGATCCACCAAGGCTTTGCCTCTTATTATGCCATTTTTTGTTTCGATGTTAACTTTGACAGTTGCTAATAACGGTAGATTTATTTTCAAGTTTAGAAGGGGTGTACTAATGTTTTGGTTTCCAGAATTTAGCTCTTCGTTTGATTTGGCAAAATTCTCTTTCTTAGTAGAAAACACGTTGTATACAATGGTATGGTGCGCATATATGACATTTTGTATTTAGTTTACAAGTAGATTGCAGACGTCCATGGCGGAGACCGTTAGAAATTTTTAATAACACGTGGTTTTCTTTATTTCTTTTTATTCTGTATCGATTGCTTTTGCAGTTTGGAAGATAAAAATATTAAGTTTTTATAGTCGATTTTTAACCGAGGCTGTCGGATTCAAATACAAGTTTATCGAATATTATAAATAGAAGTATGTTTGAGATAGAAATACACCTTAGCTTTTGTTTTAAACTAAAATTTCATCAATTTGCATTTAATATTTTTTATAAGTAACTGGAGTAACTGGAGACCTGAATAAATTACCCCGACATATTATAAAATTTGAGCTAGACATTGAAAATTTGGAAATATCTAACCCTGATGAATTTATACAGTCTTCGCGGTATTTAATACTGATTTTGATAGGTATTTGCTCAGTGGCAACTTAAGTTGCCAGGCTAAAACACCCTCTTACCCCTCGCAAAGTCGCTGAACAAAGAGTGTTTTTAGACCACAAGCAATACGTGTTTAAAATCTGGTGTTAAAACTCAAAAAAGAAATAATTCGAACATTAATGGGTTAATGTTGAGAACTTAAAGCATTTGTAGAGTAATTGATGTTTTTGCAGTAGGGGCAGTTGTCATTTAATAGAGCAAATAGAGCGAATTGTTATCATTGCTCTCTGTCGAGATATTGAGAGTGTTGAAGGTTTAAATGAACAGGGTGGACTTACTGCGTCCACAGATTCTAAAACTCTAAACACAGTTTCCCAAAAACAAAGCATGTCACTAATTGGCGGTACAGAAGTTCCGTTCTTCGAGGACTGTTGCCAAGTTTTGCGGGTTTGTAAGTCCAGTTTCAGTGACGACCAATAGATAAGAATAGAATCCCACGCAGAGGTATCAATTTACAAGGATTTCAGTTAGGCTAGACAATTGATGGATGGTCCAATAATTCCTTAATACTTTGGAAAGATCCATTAGAAGGGGGAATGGAAATTAGTCGCTTAAGAATTTGTTCAACAAGTTTTCTTTCGTTATGAACTCTCCGCTCCAAAGTTTCCCATGCTAAATAATTACTGGAGTCAGTAGCCGGATATTCATTTACCAAACCCAGAGGAGTTCCAACACATGATCGCTTCAGGTAGAAATATTTTTGCAGCTTGAACAAGTAGTGATTGTGGTGAACAAGTGACAAAAACATTTCTTGGTAAGAAACCCATTCCAAATAATCGGAAAATTTAGGAAGATCAATTTTTGGCAGTTTATCATCAGCACTGAATTTTTCATTTCTTCGGGATTCTAATGCAAATATTAAATCATTTTATATTTCATATTTGCTTTAAAAGAAATATAATTGTCATAACATTTATAAAATGTATCTGTACTTAAGAAGGGGATGTCATGTCCACTTAGTGTGCATTCTCGTGCAGTATCGAGTAACTGTTCAAGGTCATCAAAGTTTTGAAGGTCAGTTCAAGATCCTAAAATATTGCTTGCATATACCCTTTAGATTTAGTAACTTTCGGCTTTCGGCTGAAAGCGGTTTCCATGCGTTCAATATAAGAAAGAAGTTTCTTCTGTTCCTCAATCACAGCAGCGATTGATTCCATTTTGTAAATAATTGACTAGCTTACCGCAGCAAAATTCAAAAAAGAACTTAACCTCACCTGCTTTTTCTGCCGCATGCCGACAGAAAGCATCTGTTTTTTCTGCCGTATGCCGACAGAAAGCAGAGCAGAAAAAACAGATGATAAAAAATCAAAATAATAGACAACAATTAAAATTATGAACACTTTCCAGTGGTGTCACTATCGAATATTTTACGTACGCAAAAATAAAATTACATATGCAAAAGAACGCATATTCACATGTATGTACATATATGTATATACAAAAACAATTCATGTAGCTTTAATAATGGACTATGTATTTTTTAAATTTCAAAAATAGTCACCGTAGTCAAATAGGTCGTGTGTTGGGTTATTATACGTAAGACCACGGTTCAAACCCCAGGTCCGACATAAAAATGAAAATATGAAAAAAAGTTGCTCAAACATCTATCGATCGATGTCGACTTTTAACTGTTGCTCCTGCCACTCATGTATAAAACTAACAACATAAGTCGTTTGAGAAACTAGATCGTAAAGCTAACTGAATGATTGTATTATTAAACGAATTCGCATACAAAATATGATTCATAAATCTTTTATAATTCAATTTTACTTTTTGTAAATACATTCTTTTATTTTTTGATTGTACGTTTCTCTTCAATAAGTATTTTAAGCTGTTATTAATTTTTATTTTATGTTTTATTGGCATTACTAATAGAAAATGTTCTAAGTTGGGCAGAAACTGCTTAGGTTGTTGTCTTCGATTTTCTGCTCTGTTTTCAATATAATCATATAAAAGTGTGCATTCTAAACTTTGCAGCTTTCTGTTATCTGTCGTCTGTCGTCTATGTGTTGATAACTTTGAAGTATGTGTATATATTTTTTATGTGTACACTTTTAAGGTATAAACACATAGACGACAGACATCAGCTTGGCAGTTCGACAGAAAATTGTGCTAACTGTTTTTTCTGCCGTATGCAGACTGTTTAAATTCTTTGAAAGCAGTACAGAAAAAATAGCTGATAGAAATCAAAACAATAAACAACAATTTAAATTATGATCAGTTTTTAGTGATGTCATTATCGAATTTTTTACGTACGCAAAAATAAAATCACATATTTAAAAAACCGCATATTCACACAAGTACATAAAAAAAATTATTCACGTAGCTTTAATAATGGAATATGTATTTCTTTTAAAATTTCAAAAATTATTAAATTAATCTTCGCATCCCGAGAAATTAATTCTTTTACAAATTTATTATTGTTTTCATAAAAAATAGGCGCCGTAGTCTAGTAGGTAGTGTTGGCTTATTAGACGTAAGGCCTCGGCTCAAACCCCAGGCCAGACCTATCCAACAAAACGAAATAAGAAAAAAATTTTTTGCATCGACTTCTTCTCAGCGGATTTCTCGTAAAAACCCTGAGAGTAAATGAAAATTACCATGAAAAATTTCTCAAACATCTATTGGTCGGAGTCGACTTTAAGCTGTAGATCCCACCACTCGCGTATAAAATTAACATACACAACATAAGTAGTGTGAAAACCAGTTCGTTATCCTGGCTGAATGGTTGTATTGATATAGTAGGCACCAAGATGTATCTTCCTCCTTTGACATAGTGTCGGGCAGGTTCCCAGTAGGTGAAGAACATTCTCTTCCTCTTCCTCATCTCTGCAGGTTCTGCAGAAATCATTTGCGAAGTGTCCCAGACTATTGCGCTTCGCGTGCACACCCATGATATAATGCCCCGTCACGACTCCAACAACCGTACTGAGCGTGCCTCTTTGGAGCTTAAGCAGCCTTGTAGTGCAACCTCAGCCAGATCATGTGCGCCGTTCTGCCCTTATCCGAAGCTTTCCACCTTCGGTTGACTGAGTCCGTGACTGCGTTATCAATAATGAGTTTACAGGTCCCCAAAGGGACTCCAATATTCGAAAATTCCTAAGAGAGTTCGATGGTTGTGCCATTTCTGGCCAGCTCATCCGCTCTGCAATTGCCCGGGATATCGTTATGCCATGGAAACCCAAGTAATGTGTACCTTATATCTTTCAGCCACTCTGTTTAACTGTTTTCGACAGCCGTAAGCCGTCCCGGAGTTCATCACATTGGAGCCCAAAGCTCTGATAGCTGTTCTCATTGGAGACATTTGCATCCCAAATAATCTTAACCGCAACCTTTATTGCCAACACTTCCGCCTGGAAAACGCTGCAGTGATCTGGTAGAATTATAGATTCGGCTATACCGCTTGACTTAGAGTAAACTCCGCTACCAACGGTTGCTCCCAGCTTGAATCCATCAGTAAAGATTTCGACGGAATTCTTTTCGAGGTGCACAGCTCCATTTCTCCAGACCTCTTTATCCGGAATTGTCGTCCTGAATTTCATTGAGAAGTCATATCATGGCATCATATAGTCAATGTCGTTGACATTATCAAATTTCCCCAAGATACTCGAGTGGCCAGTATCTGATCCACGCCATTGTCCAGTCGCCCAGAGACGTCTGCCAATCCCCGCCGCCACGCCTCTACAGTATAAATGAAGCGGTGGGAGGCCCAAAATTATCTCCAGTGCCACCGTAGGAGTAGTGTGCAAGGCACCACTAATTATCACGCAGGCAGATCTTTGCAGCCGCGCTAACATATTCAAGTTATTAGTCCTATCAAGGGATTCCCACCACACTAGGCACCCATAGGTTAAGATAGGTCTAACCACTACCGTATATATCCAGTATGTAATCCTACGTGACAAGCCCCATTTCCTCCCCCACACCCTATTGCAGGTGTAGAGAGCAATGGATGCCTTCTTCAGCCTATTATTGATGTTCGATCCTCAGGTCAGTTTCCTTTCCAGAACCAGTCCTAGAAAATTTGCCTCATCCTTGAGTACTAGCTCTGTCGCGTTCAGCCGCAGTGGACGAATCGCCGGTGGCTTATATCTTCTAGTAAAGAGTACCACCTCGGTTTTCCCGGGATTGGATTTCAAGCCGCGACCAGATGCCCATTCGCTAACCTTCTTTAGAGCCAGTTGCATATTATCTCTAGCAGTATCAGCAAGAAGATATGAACTACGTCGTCTGCATAAGCAATAGCCCCACAACCAACTTGCTCTAAGATTACTAGCAGTTCGTTCATCACAAGATTACATAAGAGGGAGAAAGCGCCCCATCTTTTGGAGTTCCCCTTCCTATCCTCCTAGCGATAATCGGGTAGATTATTCTTCCACTCCGTAGTTTAGATATCCAGTTCACCATTGTGTCCTGTATACCCAATATTGTCAGTGCACTAGTAATAGCGCTTAGTTCCACGTTATTGAAAGCGCCTTCGATGTCCAGGAAAGCAGCCAGAGTGTATTCCTTCCGCGCAAGAGACCTCTCTATCGTGCTCGTTAAGTTATGTAGGGCAGTTTCAAAAGACCTTCCCTTACTGTCCGCATGTTGTCCACCTGATAAGAGACCGCCATTAAGGGTTTGCCGTAGTTCCATATTTATAAGTCTCTCCAAAGTTTTCAATAAGAACGATGAAAGACTTATGGGTCTATAATCCTTAGGTGTGATGTGTAAGTTTCTTCCCGCATTCGGTATAAAGATTACTCTTATCTCGCTCCATTTCGACAGTATATGACCCAGCCGATGTGCTCCATTCCTAGATGCTGTAAAAGGGCAGGATATATTTCGTCCGGTCCCGGAGACTTAAACGGTTTAAATCCATCTATCGCCCATTTTACTGTCTTTGCAGATACATTCGAGATGTACTCCTCTATCGGTCCACTCCTCGGACCCCGTACATCAACTCCCGAGACCCTTCCCTCCGGAAAGTGTCAACAAGGAGTTCCAGGGTTTCCGTTTCAAAGTTAGTCCATGAGCCATCGTTCCTTTGCAACACCGATGGTATAGAGGTTGTAGTTGCCAGAATCTTCCTTAGCCGTGATGTCTCGTTTATAGTTTCTATGTTGCCACAGAAATTTTTCCACGAGTTCCTCTTGGCCCGTCTAAGCATTCTTTTGTATTCTCTGAGGGATGCTTTGTAGCGTTCCCAATGTTCCGCCATTCCGGATTTGCTCGCCACATTAAAGAGTCCACGGGATACCTTTCTGAGCTTGTCCAAATTTTGGTCCCCCCAGGGAGGCTTCGTTGTCCCCTTGCTGACCTCTTTGGACATGCCTTCTCAAATGCCCCTAATATGACACTGGTTAATTTATCAGTATTAGCCTCAAGTTCCGAAACGATATCGATTCTAATGTATTCATAAATATTACTCGAGGCAAGGGTTATATCCAATACCTCTTTTCTGTTTCTAGTAACAAAAGGTGAGCATGTTGCGGCATTACATATCCTAAGATTGTTAGAAATAATAAATTCAAAGAGTGACTCACCCCCTTCGTTGATGTTCGTGCTTCCCCAATATACTATGGTGAGAGTTGGCATTGCCACCTACCAGTAAGCCAACTTTTGTTCTTCTTGCTTCAGTCACCAATCTTCTCACTGGATCTGGTGGTGGGTAACCGGCAAGATCATGTGCCATATAGCTGTCGATCTCCGTTTTAACCATTGTTAGATCTTCATTACTGAAAGAGGGAATCAAATATGCCATTTTTGTAAGTATACATGATCTGGGCCTACCTACAAATTTGGCATGAACCAGCCGTAGTTTTTGTGCCCTAATCCACAAACCTTGTTCGGCCCCATAGACCATGGTTCTTGGATTAGGGCGATATCTTCTCCCCTGTTTGTCAGCCGGAGAAGTAGTGCAGTAGTGATGCCGCTTTAGAGTGGTGGAGATTTATCTGAATTATTCGGACCATGGTCCGTTTCGTTCACCTTCCTCTCCACCATCGTAACGACTAGGCCATCATCTTCCTGATCAGCCTCTTCCATGAGTTCCGATTCCCTTAACAGCATCCCAAAGACAGAAGACATATCCGATCCAGTGGAAGATAAGGAACTTGCTCTGGATCGGGTATAGTTCTGTGTCGAGGTAGCCGGAAGGTTGTCTTCATCCCTTGCGTCTTCATCCATGTCTACAAGGACTTACTTACCTTCAAATTCTTCCATCTCCATGAATTTAATTTTAATAAAAAATTTATGATTTTATATTTTTCTGCTGTTTTATGCAAATTTTCCTGCTTAATATATTTATGTAGTTTACGTATGCCGGCCTACCTTTGTCTAACGTGCTTGGCCTTGACTGTACGCAAATATATAAATATTAATTCATTTATATCTTATCTTTACTCTTATGTATTTATCTGTAATATTAAACAACTACATCTCTTTTTACGTAACATAATGTAAGCTTGCACATAAGCAATCTTCCTCACTCTATGTTAATGTATGGTATGTCATGTTAGTTTAAGGATATGTATATTTACTCACTCTCTGTACATGTTTCCTCTCTTTTATATACTGTGATAGTGTATAAGAGATGAAAAAAATTGTCAGCAAAAGCAGTCGTGAGATAAGGCCCTTTTAGCCAAGAAGTCGTAAAAATGGAACCCATTTTTTTTGTGTAGGTATAAAATCGTTAAAAACGTGATATCTGTCAGCAAGTAATGTAAATAAAAACGGAACAGTAAACAAAACAATACACACACACTAACACCACACAATGCAAATGGAATTCATTTACAGCATTTTTACCAAGTCAGCTGTCCAGAACGGTGATAAGTGTTGAGAAGTTAATACAAAGTTAAAATGAGAAAATTAACAGGAGAAAGTTATATTTTCTCCAAGTTTCATGTTATTATAAATATTTATTCTTTTAATATTATAGAATATAACATTTTTGGTTTAATCTGAATTTACATTTAAGTACACTGATGAATATTGTTCTACTCAAAGTAATTCTTTTTTATTATTAAATTTCAATACAATAAATTTAGCTAGAATAGAATAGAATATGTGTTTAACAATAAATAAGAAAGTACTAAAAAGACATTTGTGCCACATTGCCACTCAAAAATCCTATTATTTATTTATTCATTTACAATCTTAATAATAATAATTAAAGAAAAATAATTTTTTATGCACAAATTTTAAAGATTATTATATACGATTAATAACAGTGGAATTCTGATAAAAGCACGCCGTTTTATTGCAACAATCGCATCATTTCAAATCAATATTTGTTTTATCATAGAAAACAGAAATTATGACTTATTTATCCCTCTTTTTTTCTATACTTCTCGCTCCCAAACGAAATGAGTCGTCACAAATGTGAAATCGCTGAAGTCATCGCGTATATCGGGTGATACATATATTTATTTACTTTATTTCAATTTTTTGTGCAAAATAGAATCATAACAATTAGCATATGCTTGATTGACAGTATTTTAAGTTGACTTTATTATGGGCCATTTTTTCGACAACCTTTTGTTTAACGTTGCTCACGTATTTTATAACTAATGATTGCATCATCCCATGTAAATATAAGGCTAATGCGCCGGTTAGCCAGGCATAGAAAACGTAAAAACATTACGTACGTTGCCGTAAGAACGTTTGTGTAGTTATAGAAACGTTAAAAACGGGACATCTGTCAACGAAGAATGTAAATGAAAACAGAACACAAAGCAAAACACACACGAACACAACACAATGCAAAGAAATTCATATACCGACATTTGGACGAAGTCAACTGTTCAAAGTGTTATTAATGTAATGCAAAATTCAGAAAGTAACAATTTGGCCTTAATTGGAAAAAGTTATATTTGCTTCCGAAGTTTTGTGTTATTATAAATATGTATTGTCTTAATATTATAGAATATTACATTTTTGGTGCAATCTGAGTCAATATTTATGGAATTTACATATAAGTACACTGTCGAATATTGTTCTATTCAAAGTAATTTTTTGTTTTTTATTAAATTGCAAAACAATACCTCTATCCTGATATTCTAGCAATAATAAATATCATATCCTATTATTCTAGCAATAATAAAAACACTCTTATAATTCTTTATGCACATTAGAATAATAGAAATATGTATTTAAAAATTTTGAAGACTAAAAAGATTTTAAGTACCAAAAAAGGCATTAGCCTTTAGACATTGCCACTCAAAATTTATATTATTTATTTATTTCGTTTCAAAGATTTTTTGTACACATTACAATCAAAATAATAATTGTAATTAAAGAAAAATCATTTTTTATGTACAAAGATTAATATATACGAAAGTACCAAAAAGGGGAATTCGTACCACTTCGTCACTCAAAATCCATACACGTTATTTGTTTTTGTTTAAATTTTTTTGTGTGATAATATCTTGGTATACTGTATTTACGCTTGAATAAACAAACAAATAAGCAATAGAATCATAAGAATAAGTATTTATTACTTATAATTTTTTTTTTTTTTTATTATTTTTATCAAATATTTTAGTTATGAGGGGAACCTAGTTAGATGACGATCTTGAAACGAAACAACGTAAAATGTTCGAGATGGGGAATGGTGTTCTCTATAGGAGAACGAACAAGGAAGATTGGGGGTTGTTTTCCGGGCCCGAGGCGAAGGAAATGTACGCGTTTTACAAGTACCACGACGAAATGGTGCAATCATCCCCAAGCCCACCACTCCGTTTGATGTCATGAATATCGATCACTATGGGCCAGTCGGTAATGGGAGAAGTTTGATTGATTGTTATAGATGTTTCTACTAAGTTTGTGAGACTTTAGGCTACAAAGACTACGGTAACTAGAGAGATT
>QOCX01001317.1:25189-36966 GCA_005959815.1 Sarcophaga bullata | reverse complement strand
CTTGCAAGCTGTATTTAATAACAGAATGATACGAACCGCATAATTTTTTCATGTTTGTTTTGCAGCAATTACCGTCGATAGGTAGGCCGTAATAAATTAGAGATAGTATAACTGCACGAGTAATATTAATCATGTTTGAAGGGTAAGCGTTGCATTGTTTCGATGATAGGTATTTGATTATATTAAGTCTATTTAGAATTTTATTTTGAATATATATGCACAATGATCAGTGTAAGTTAATTTTCTATCGAATATGATACCAAGAATTTTCAGACTGAGAACATTTTCGATGGTGTGGTTATTGTGTATTAAAACTGGATTGTGGCAGTTATGCTTTTTGCAGATGTAAAATATTTTACATTTTTTGTAAGATAGATTTGAGACTGATTTGCGTGACCATGTTAAAAAATCGTCAAAAATATTTGTAAAAATATTATTGACTTTGTGCAAATCAGTAGCTTCGGTAAAGAACAGAACATCATTTGCATAAATACTACAGGATATGTCGTGTTTTTGTTTGAATTCCTTTAGTTCTTCAAAAGCAATCAAAAACAGTATCACTGACATTGGTAAGCCTTGAGGAATCCCGTTTTCTAATTTTCAAACTTCGGAGTAGAACCAAATTTCAATTGGTTCTTTTGGCGAAAGAATCCGTCTGATGGTTTAAAGTTTTTTCCGGTTGAATACTGTCGCTTATGGTACGGAGCGACTGAAATTTTGACGCCAGCTTTAATCTCAATGGGCATACATTTTGTTCCGATGAATGATTTATTAAACTTTTATTGGGGAAATTAAGTTTAAAGGTATAAAGATAAACATATTATCGATGTCTTCTCGATTATTCCGTCCTCTCGGACTATTATGCCCACTCTTTACAAAATCAAAGATCCTATTGTAGGAGCTTTGGATTCAAAAGCTTGACTGGGATGAATCAATTCCTTTGAGGTTTAATACTTCACGAGAAAACTTCTAAACTAATTTATTGGAAGTTTACTCACACAACGTCTATATCGAAAATTGAAATTGATGGATTTTCTGACGCTTTAATTCGAGCAAATGGGTGCTGCATGTACATTCAAAGCTCCGAGACAAACATAGTTGTCTCGAGACTATTTACGACTTAATCCGAATTTGCTCCACTTAAGTCTAAATCACTTCCTGAACTTTCGCTATGAGCTGCACAGCTGCTAGCTAAGTTGTGGAACAGTATTAAGCGTATTATAAGGAGTATCTAAACCTAGAAATGATTTAATATAGACGTCGATGAATATCTCAAAAGCCTTAAGTAGAAATGAGGAAAAGCTGATGGACTTAAAATCTTTACCATCTGCACGAGATTTTTAACCTCTCTTGGGAATAACGGAGATCTTGTACAACGTCCAGTTAAACGCAATATGAGATAATAGGCATAACCTAAATATTGGCATAAGCCACTGCAGGAGGATGTCTATGTTCATCTGTTAATCCGCAGATATGATACCCTCAGATCCCAAAAAATTAAAGAGACGGAAGCTTTTCAATGTCCATCTAATCCGATGCTCCGAAATATATATATTCGATATACCATATACGACTGTGGTTGAGCATTCCAGGGTTAGTGAAGTGATGTCCAGACGGCCAATGAAGTGAATCTCGAAGAGTACATCCAAGATGTGTGGCAATCCAGGAGCTAACAGATTTCCTAATATAAGATGGTATCGTAGGAGTTTTTGATAAAAAGTTCCGAAGCTGACTTGTCCCGGAAACCTTTCTACTTTGCTGTGGAAATCCTTCTAGAGTTGTTGCTTTGCCTTTTGTTTACAGAAGGATATCCTCCTCTGACCGCTGCGTCTAGGTGCTGTATTATGTGATGGCAATTTAGACTGATCATTCGCTGTCAATTCTTTTTAGTCGAGTATATCCACTACTATTTTACATGTCACGCACCAGTGGGTTTGGATGGGATTGAACATGTAAGAGACATTTTTTCCATTTTAACAAACGGCGCGTTAAGATCCTTGTGTAAATTTGAATTCTTGATATACAATTGGGTAGAAGTTATCATGAGTATTTTGCGACCTTTACCCAAACGGGAAGCTGAGGCAGAACCCATAATTGAATTTCCTAGCACCATATAGAATTATAAAGGAGAAATTTGCAACCCAAACTTAATTTATTTAAATTTTCCATTTCTTTAACCATTTTTCCAATAAGAATATTAAATCCTGTCAAATAAAATGTATGTTTGTCAACACTTAAAAAGGCAGTGTCGTCAGCAAATGTGGAAAGATACGTACTTGTTGGCACATCATCTAAACAGTATCTAAAATAATACTCTGGAAAACATGAGCATTAATTCGGAGTAAAGAATATCTTCTAAATAATACATACACACATAATTGGCCATTACAACCTTTCAGTCAGGATTACGGCTTAGCTTCTCACACCACTTATGTTGTGTGTGTTAATTTTATACATGAGTGGCGGGAACTACAGTTTAAAGTCGGCTCCGAACGAAACGATACTTTTCATGGCAATTTTATTTACTCTCAGAGTTTTTGCCAGAAATCTGCTGAGAGCAAACCGCCAAAGGAATATTTTTTTCATATTTCGATTTTGATGCCCTACAGGCGATTCGAACCCTAGCCTTTCGTCTAATAAGCCAATCCTACCTACTAGAATGCGGCGACTTCTCGCTTCTCGGCCTTATGGCTAAGATCAAAGTGAAGTATCGCTTCTCGATAATAATACTGTCTCGAATAATTTTGACAAACTAGGTAGAAGAATTTTTGGCCAATATGATTCAATCTGGGTATGATCTTTACCTGGCTTCGGTATCATTGTATTAAATGAAATTTTGCCCTGAGGCGGATGGCACTTAAGACGAGTGATAGCATTGAATATAAATTAAATCGCCAGGTGTTTTTTTTCTATCAATATGTAGGTTGCCCACTGGATATTTTACATTCATTTCTGAAATAGCAACGAATAATATACGGTCTTTGCGGGGAAATTTTTCTGGAACCCCAAAAATAGTGCTTCGCATTATAATCACCAGCTGCTATAAATCTAGGTCCTAATGATTTAAAAAACCCCTTATTTTATTATATTTATTATTTTTCTGTAATTGAAAACCTAGGAGGAGAATAAATAGAGGAAATTAATAATTCTTTAAGGCAGATGCTTGTGGCCTAAAGATAATTCTCACAAAAGACACTCATTAAGTAATGTTGTAGTCGTGATCAATATCACTAATCCTCCATACGATCTATCCCGAGATTCTTTGAATAGTAGATTGTATAGCCGTTTGTATTGAATTGTGAGATGACAAATGATCATTACGTCAATTTCATTATTTATAAGGAAGTGTTCCAGCAGCCAATTTGAAGACAATTCATTTCGTATCAGGTATAGCCTGCAAAAGCATGAACTGCATTTTCATTATTTCTTGCATCATACTACTTAAAGAAGTTGTGAAAATGTTTACGGATTTTATCAATGTATCTATTGTTGCTTCAATTTGTTTTGATTATTATGTATTGTTATACGACTGGACTTCAAAACATCAGCGTACGAAATTAGATCCGTGTTTGCTTTGGTTGTAGGTGATAGCTTATTATTTATAGTATTTTATGACTGCACTGTAGTGAAGTATGATTTCCGAACAATTAAACGCTTTTAAATATCAGAAACAGGACAAACTGTGGAGTTAACAGTATGGTTGTCATCACAATTGCCACACTTTTTCAGGCTTGAATAATTTTTTTCTTTAATACTGTGTAATCCACCATAAATAAGGCAAACTATGAGGAACTTGTAGTAGAATGTTGTACTACCATATTTTTGATAGTTTTAGCAGTGTACTGGTCCTTATTGTGGGGTCACACTATAAATCAGATGAACTTAATTTTTCTTTAATTTTGTACTCCCGGGGTCTAATTCAATACGGAATAGCGGTTGAGGAACTCGCTCTCTTTTCCTTAAGTTCATAGCAGTTTGTACTTGAAATCCAATACTTTCCAAATCAGTCTTTATTTATTCTGGATCCACTTTGAGATCAATGCCCTTAATGACCACCTACATTCCTTTGCTGCTTTTTAATTGGGATGTATAATAACTTTTTTGTCACTTCAATTGTCTTCATTGTTAGATTTTTGTCTCATATATGTCGCCGTTCTTATTTGACGCCACGTAAAGAGAGCTTTTCCCACTTATCATTTTAATCTGTTTTACCACTTCGTTCGGAACCTGCTTCCTTAAGTAACCGAGATGGCGTAGGCAATTTAATCGTCGTCTAATAAAGCAAAATGTTTTTGAGGAATTGGCATATTTTCAGCTTTACTTATTTTTAGGCAAAGAGTGATCTTGGATGAGTTGAGACTTCGTCCTCGCTTGAGGTCTGTAATATACTTATCGATTCCCATTTGCTTTTTTGAATCTTGGTTATTATTATGTCGCTTGTTGCTAATTTCTATGAATGACGGCTACCGTTGTATTGTTCATAGCTTTATCTTTTACCGTTAGTTTATTATTTTGAAGCATACTTTCTGACTTATCTCCTGTTCCTTGTTAACTTTCTTTTTGTTTTCTTTTTTTGTAGGCAACGTGAGTGAGAGTGAGCATGATTAAATATGGGCTGTCATCAACCCTTTTGATTATTTCCCTATTTAGTTGTTCAACACTCATGAGACTAATGTATGCATTACTGCTGTTAAAACTAAGGTTTCGCTCACTGTTAAGTTTAAAAAAACTCATGGAGAGATATCTGTAAAGTTTTTGTGTGTATTTAGTTTTTTGTTCAATACAATTGTTTTTGTTTGTCCTTTTTGCACAATAAGATAAGATTGAAATTTTTCGTTTTATATTGTCTATTATTTACATATGTAAAGTGTAATTAAAACCATTAAATAATTTTTTTAACAGGGTGTTCTTTTTTATTTAATTTTATAATAATAAATTTTTTTTAAGTCTCCGTGACGGAGGCAACGGGTCGAGACCCAGGTCAGACATCTACAACAAAAGGAAATATAAAAAATATTTCTTCGGCGACTTCCTCTCAGTAGATTTCTGCCAAAAGCTCTAGAGTAAATGAAAATTGCAATGAAAAAGTTTCTCAGAAATATTCGTTCGGTGTCGACTTTAAACTGAAGGTCCCGCCACTAATGTATGATAAACACACAACAGAAGTCGTGTGAGAAACTAGGTTGTAATCCTGACTAAGGTGTTGTAGTGACCAATTATATATGTATGTATGTATGTATGTAATATCTCATTTTTTCATAAATTCATGAATCGTTTCTTGTGACTTATGGAAACAACTTTAAAGACCATTGACTCAGAGTGAAATGCTTTAGAACTAGGTATTAGGCTGAGTTTACGTTCGCCTAACCATTTTGGGTCCTGGCGCCGCCACTTTACTAACTGGGGCATACGTAGCCTTCGACTGACTACATTCACACTACAGAATTTCTAAAAATAAAGAAGTCTCTTTCCGGGTACTCTTTTGTTCATAGTGACGGAATGGAGGTATCCAGTTTATGCCTACTGCCAGCGTTTTAAATTTTACGCTCTTTACGAGACAGACACAGACCACCAGCCGCTGCTGGAATGGATAAGCCCACAGGGCTAGCAGACAGTTGGTTGTTGTCTATTAAGCGCTAGATACAGACGCTAATAAACGGAAGGGATTATTCTTGATTTCATGCTCAGCTTAGACCCTACTAATATGGGTGATCCAGCTAGTAGTGGCTAAATTACTATCGCGCTCGGCTCTTTATTACTTGTTGGATCTATTTCAACAAAAAACAAACACAGTGGCTCTTCTGTATACGACTTTCAGCATTCGTAACAGATCAACTTGTTGACCTAACAAAAACAATTATTTCTTAATGTCTTCATTGGGGATCGAACATTCAAATCCTACTCTGAAAGGTATACAAACACATCTTTCTTAATATTTAAATATCTTCCTAAATAAATTTTCATTCTTTATCATTAATCGAATTTAACCCTGTTTTAAAGACTTTTTATTTTTTGCAATAACAGAGCTTATTTTCTTAATAATAATACTTATGTTTTTGTATGGTCTCTTCCTGAATATCTTGTTCCTTATTATAAACATCAAGGGTATTGTGTTTATTATTGGATGAACTTGTTGGCGGCTCTGAATAAAGGATCAGTTTCAACTTGAATTTCATGGGCACTGCTAGCCAACTTTCTTTTGTTTAATCTTATTTCAAACTGACTAATGCTATTTGCAAAGTTTTCCCCCTTTTTACAAATTTTTGGACAAGGTTTTCCGGGCAAAGATAGCAAAGAAACACCAACCAATGAAGTAATTGAGGCACCGGACTCCAGAGATTCCTTTTAAAATTTTGGAGAAATATTTCTTTTCAAAATAGTTTTTTTTAAATACTGGCTACTCTGTACTCAGTAGTCATATTGGTTTTTGACTTATTTTACAGAAAAGAAGTTACTTGGCGTTCATAGGTAATGCCAAAAGGCAGATTGCGGTGATCAATAGTCCACATTTTCTCATGTAGTCAGACCAAGTTGCTACAATTCTAAAAATCTGAACATCAACATCGTATCCAAAGATAATGAAAACGAAATAAAACTAATTGTGATTAAAAAAAATAATAAGCTTATTAGCTGATATAGAAAATATCTATTCAATCAATTATTCTAAACCTACACCTCTTCGCTCCACTTATATGTATGTGAGTATCAAGATTATCGGTAATTTCCGTCCTGCAAGGATAGCCATTGATTTTACCATTTTTCAACCTATTGAAACGATTAACTCCAGAGTTATATAGACTGCTTAGGATCGCATTGGTCGACTTATCTGAGCCCAAAAACATCAGGACACCATGTGGCACATAAGTAAGTATATGTACTTATACTCACTCACCTTACCATATATAACACAAATACAAATTTCATTGCAATTCTATTAAATTCTTCTAAAGACACAAATTGACACTGTAAAAAACAGTAAAATGAGGACACTCGATGTTATTTTCAAAATAGTTATAAAAAGAAAATAATTAACCATGTATTTGCATTAGTTTCAGTTCTATAATATTCTATTGCGGTTAATATTTTGTCAAGGCTTCTTTGTTGTTGAAAATTGATGAAGTCATCTAGGCTTATGGTCGATAAGATTTCCTCATACTGAATCCAGTATATCAGACCTTGTGAATTAATGTGGAATATATTTCCTAGGAATGTTGTTTTAAGTATATTCTACAAATTCTCGTTCCGATTTGAATCTAAAGACAGTGCCGATTTGTGAAATCCTGAAAATCTCGGGATTCTGGATTACCCTATTGGCACCCCTGAAGGTGAATGATGAAGCAAGATATTGTTCAGACCAATTCTAATCTCTACTTTTAACATTTGATGAGATTGAAGCAATTAAAATAAAGAATCAGAAATCATCAACATTGTCAGACCTCATGAATCAAATTAAAACAACTCGAAACTGCCCTCGAATATATACGCTAAAGTGCATTTTATTCAACGTTATGCAAATCAACAGAAAAAATAACTTTAAAATGAAATAAAATGCAATATGTATACATATATAATATGTCTGAATGTATATAAGAAAAACTTAAAGTGCACTTTACTTCAAAATCAATTACTTGTTAACAATTTCGTAACAAATACGTACCATATTTATGCAGACTTGAGCTCTTTTTAGTAAAACAGATATTTCCGTCTTTTTAAATAATATTACAGTCTGGATCTATACTTTCATTCTAAAACTAAAAACATACTTTTTTTATATAATAATTTCAAAATGTGAACGGAATGATAAATTTTGTCTAACATTAATTCATATACCTGTGCACCTATTATTTGTTAATATCTGTTAACTTCGTTGCCCTTTTCTTTCAATTTACCCTTTATTCATTAAAAGTGGAAGTACACACCAACATATTCGTTATTTCAATTGAAAGAAAAAAGAGAATGGGCTTCATGACTTCTCTACGTTCCTATGTGTGAATTCTCAATTTTTCCCAAGGAATATAGCATCTGTATCTACACATTTGAGTAAATATTTCAATTTGAAATAGAAATAAAAAAAAAATAAAGTAAAATAAAACAGTTAATAATTGCACGTTTGAAGAGAAAGTAATGGAAATGAAACAAAACAAAAAAAAATTTTTAAAAAGAAAATGATGAAAGAGTGATTCACAAATACCTGAACGTATCCACAATAATCTCTTTAAGATGATTTTGCCGCAGATTTAACAGAGACTCTGGTTAGCAGAGAGTTGATGAGCTAAGGTAGACAAACGAATAGAAATGAAGTACAATAAACTCTGCATCCAAATCGAGAAGAAATTGTTCGAAAATATGTATCATTCAACGCAATACTCGTGCTCCACTTCTGGTTGAACTATTTACCCTCAATGCAAGGTTGATCACGCCACACAAAGAAGAAATCATTAATTAACATTGTCACACTAGAATACGCGAAAATAGTTACAATAATTGAAAGCTTTTCTTAGCAGAACACATTTGTTTTCTATTGCAAAATTATTTACCATTTACATAAAAATTATTTAATTTAAAACTGCAAAGAACATAAATTTAAAAGATGAATTGAACCAGAATTAATTATTCAACCTTCCTTAAGCATTTTCGTTTTCTTTGCTTTAAATTTATTTTTGCATTTAAAATTCAAAGCTTAAAAATCTACCAATTTATACCGTTCGTCGTAACAATTTACATTGTCTCAATGCTTTCTTAGAGGAAGAATTACTTTTATAAAACAACATTACTCGACACCCTCCACATTACCATACATTGCACGCATACAAACTAACGTCAGGATTAGGCCTACCGCTTCCCACACCACTTACTTTGTGTGTGTTATTTTATACATGAGTGGCCGGGTACCTAGCAGTTCTTAAAGTCGATTCCGCAACGACAAACTTTTTTGAGAAAAGCTGTTTCTCATCGGCAATTTTATTTAACTCTCAGAGTTTTTGCCAGCAATCTGCTGATACGAAAGGTCGCAAAGAAATATTTTTCCATACTTCCCGTTTTGATGTTCTAACCGGGATCTCGAACCCTCTAAACCTTGTTTTATTCAATTTTTATTTTATTTTTTCTTTATCCTTTTCACAGCAAAATTATTGTTTCAAACCTCATTTAAAAACCCTAAAGATTTTTTAGAGAAGGAAAAGCATTCAGCTTTACAAACGGTATAACATAAATATCTTTGTTCAAACCTATCATATAAAAATCTGAACAGC
The DNA here is from genome assembly GCA_005959815.1 of Sarcophaga bullata. NCBI lineage: Eukaryota > Metazoa > Arthropoda > Insecta > Diptera > Sarcophagidae > Sarcophaga > Sarcophaga bullata. The sequence goes on along the minus strand of QOCX01001317.1, from coordinate 27,715 downwards.
AAGTGGTGACATCTTAAAGGCATTCTCTTCGTGAACAAGCTTTGACACTTCCGTTCAATAACATCAGACACAGAATTACGTAGTTCATTACTTAAGGAGTATAGCAGTTTTTTCGTTTTTCCAAATGATTCCCTAAATCCTCTCTTAGAATCATATCGAGAAATATTCTCTTCTCATTAGCGACAGTGTGGTTATGATCATTGACCTGTTAGAAGTAATAGTCACTACGAATTCATAATTTGTAATATTCTGAATAATAAATCCATAATTTCCAATATTTTAGTATACCGTCTTATTCTCTGTTTCCTTAATAAAAGAAAACTGCTTATATCTGGTGGCGACACAGACGAGTCAAAATATGTCATTTTTGGATCGGACGAATGTACTTTAATATAGAGAAAAAGCAATTAAGAACTCAATAGTGAGCTATAAGATGGTATAGCCTTCTTCTGCAGGCCTACAACTCTACAGAAATCAATTAACAGGTAAACAAAATTTCTCCACATGTCTGTCTATTTCTGATTGTAAAAAATATGTACTATGACAACGATTTTTTCATTAGCTCAATGCAATGTAGCGATTTAGCATGGTGGCGGGTATATCTACTCTAGCACCAATTTTGTAAAAATTTTATAATGACTCACAAGGAGATTCTTGTGAATTATGTAGTCGATAAAGCTGCTCGATCAGATATCACCCATAGCAAATACTCAATATATATTGAGCTAATGAAAAAATCAGTGTCATAGTACATATTTTTACAATTCAGAAATAGACAGACATGTGGAGAAAATTTTGTTTACCTGTTAATGATTTCTGTAGAGGTTGTAGGCCTGCAGAAGAAGGCTATACCATCTTTATAGCCCACTTCATGTTTCAATATCTAATAGCTCTATAGAGACTACACTCATTTGAAACACCATTTTTATATAGTTTGTCGACGCTATCATTTATTAATAATGATTTTATGATATGATGGCTATTAACATATTTCTGCTGATATTTAATTATTTTATGAAAATTATTGTTCTTTTAGGAAATACATATTATACATGACAAATGAATTTCGTTGTTTTGTTTCTAAATTTATGTTCACATTAACGCCTTCATCTTTTATTTTGGAACAATTTTGTTTCTTCTACATTTAGTTTTAATTTCATATTTATGGAGTTTTAATTCATTAAGTAATCGTGTATACATTGATTTTTATATACACATGTAAATATAATACATATGTATATATATTATATGTTTATATTTCTAAAGTTTCTTTCATTTTGTTAAGCATTTATTTTCCTTGGATCTAAAGATTTCAATTGAAATAAAAAATATCATTCATCTTATTTCGATATTGATTTCACACATTAACTGATATATGCATACATAAAAAAATGATCGTGTATAAAACTGAGCGCAGTGTTATCAGTTAACGTGTGATTATTTAAATATATGTATATAAAAAGTGTATAAAATTTAACACAAACTTATCTTATTTATCCCCATCATATTTGCTAAGAAGATAATTTTGTATCAAATTTGATATTACTTTTTTAAAACGTTTTAATTTGTCTCTACTTAGAAAATTATAAAACTTGAAGTCTACAATACATCTTAAAACAATATGATAAATTCAACATCAAATTTTTTAGTTTAAGATTTAATAAAAAATAAATATATAACTTAATAATAGGAAACCAATGTCGCGTAATTTATTTTAAATTGTTCAGAAATACATTTTGAAACCATATGGATATCGTCTAATTGCAATATGCATTTTTAAATAATGATACAAATTTAAAAACTCTGTAGCTGTTTAATAGAAAAGAGAAAATTTTAAAGCAGAAAATTAAAATGATTCGATGATATTTATTAACAAATATATACATAGGGTCTTATTTTAAGGTATTTCTATTTTAAAATAAAAGTAAATAAGATTGTGTTGTAAGAGATGGAACAAAATTGATGAAACAGTGTGATGAAACAGAATACGTCCGCAACTTCAAGTAAAAACGCTGTCAAAAAACGACGCCCCCATAACAAAATCGATACTCGCAAATTCAATTGAACATAAGTTAATTACAGTTTCTGTTTTTATGTGTGTTTTGCTATTTGTTTTAATTTTTTTCCCAAAAAAATTTAGTGAGACACAATTGTGAGAGTAAGAAAAAAACGCAGTTAAAATAAAATAAATTCTATTTCAAGAATGCTTTTGCTAGCGATGTTATTTTTTATGGAGAGAACCAATTTTGTTCCATGTATTATGATGTTGCGGACGTATTCTGTTTCATCAAAGACCTATTGATGTCATTATGGGTGGAAAGCTCCGAACTGTCAAGAAAGTTGAGATTTATTAACGTATACATTCATATAAAATTATGTACAGTAGCCAACTGCTCCAGAGCTAGCAAACTTACAAAATAAATGACAAGTATATTGCCAGATGTACTTCAACAAGATGACCGTTTATCAATTGTGAAAGTTCGAAAGTTCCTGTTGGAAGACCATATATGTTTATGTATGATAATG
>QOCX01001316.1:19337-38060 GCA_005959815.1 Sarcophaga bullata | reverse complement strand
AGCCTTCCACGGCAACGAAATACACCTGCTCCTTCCTGGACATTAAAAGGCGCCTTCCAATAACGGGAACCTACTTATACATCGGCGATATTACGTTCACGACCAAGATTGGGATAACAGAACACAATGTGAACTAGATACAAGACTACTGATGGAAGAACAAATCACCCACCGCTAGAGGGTTCGAAAATTGCAGAAGGATAGGAAGGCGAACTCTACAAGGTGGGTCTTTCCCCCTCCTATGGCAATCTTGTGATGAACGACGTCTAGTGCATGTTTAACGAGCAATTGGTTGTGGGCCATGTGCACGACCGACTGGTTTCTATAAATCATCGGTAGCATTGCGATACTGCTAAAGATAAGATCAACTGCCGAAAGAAGTTCACACGAGTGGCATCTGGTCGGGCTGGAGTTCAAATCCATCTGTTAAGTTATGTAGGACAGTTTCAACAGACTTTCCCTTACTGTACGCATGTTGTCTATCTGCTAAGAGACCCCCCTTAAGGGTTTGCCGTAGATCCATATCAATAAGTCTCTCCAAAGTTTTCAATAAGAACGATGAAAGACTTATGGGTATATAATCTTTAGGTGTGATGTGTGAGTTTCGACGGTATATGACCCAGCCGAATGCTAACAAGATAGATTCCCCTAAGGAGTTCGATGTGCTCCATTACTAGATGCTGTAAAAGGGCAGGATATATTCCGTCCGGTCCCGGAGACTTAAACGGTTGAAATCCATCTATCGCCCATTTGACTGCCTTTGCAGATATATTCGGGATATACTCCCCTATCGGTCCACTCCTTGGACCCCGTACATTAACTCCCGAGACCCTTCCCGCCGGAAATTGAGTGTCAACAAGAAGTTCCAGGATTTCCTTTCAGAGTTAGTCCATGAGCCATCATTCCTTTGCAACACCGATGGTACAAAGGTTGTAGTTGCCAGAATCTTCCTAAGCCTTGATGTCTTGTTGATAGTTTCTATGTTACCACAGAAGCTTCTCTGAAGGAAGCTTTGTAGCGTTCCCAATGTTCCGCCAATCCGGATTTGCTCGCTACATTGAGGAGTCCACTGGACACCTTTCTGAGCCTGTCCAAATTTTGGTCCCGGCGGGCGCGCGGTGCCAAGGTTGTGCGCGTGTGTGTTCCCCGGGCGGCGTCGCGTGCGGCGGCGCGTGTGTGTGCCGTGTGTCGGCCTCTGTTGGGACATGTACTTCTCAGAATGCCCTAATAAGGCATATAATCTTTTCGTAGTGCCTCGGTTCGAAACACTATATAGATGCTCAAACAGGTCCAGTTAGTTTTTAGGATTCCTAACGTCCTTTCGTCATTGACTATCTTTCAAGAGGATTTCACATCTATGATCACGGAGGAGTTGTTTTCGGATATCTCAGATGCTCTGAAATGTATTTCCTAGAATATTCCTCGAGGCAAGGGTTATGTCTCAATACTCTTTCTGTTTTGAGTAACAAAGGTGGGCATTGTTGCGGATTACATTCCTTAGATTGTTCGGAAGATATTAAAGTTCCTATAGGAGTCTACTCACACTGTTCGTTGACTTCGTGCTTCCCATATACTATGATGGGAGTTAGGCATCGCTCGACCTCCAGTAGGCCAACTTTTGTTTTCTTGCTTCAGGTCCCGAATCTTTCACTGGATCCGGGTGGTTAGGTAACCGCCAATATCATGTGTCATATAGCTCGAGGGATCCAGTCTGCCTACCGTCGATATCCGTTGTAACAGTGTTAGATCTTGATTACTGAAAGAGGTAATCAAATATGCCATTAGCATATTTTTATGAGTATACAGGATCTGGCCTACCTACATATTTGGCATGAACCAGCTGTAGTCTTTGTGCCCTAATCCACAAACCTTGTTGGCCATAGACCATGGTTCTTGGATTAGGGCGATATCTTCTCCCCTGTTTGTCAGCCGGAGAGTAGCAGCCGATTCTGCTTTAGAGGGTGGAAATTTATCTGGTTTATTCGGACCATGGCCCGTTCCACCATCGTAACGTCTATTCCGGGGTAATGATCATGTCAGGGGCGCATTTGGATTTATCGCTGTACTGCAGCAGTACCCTAGCAGTCCGTTTTTTATACATGAATTGAACGTGAATCCGGTGCCTTATGTTAGGAGGGTGAAGGCCACAATCTTTGTACCTCCTAATAAAAGAATTGTATCGGTTTATAAGGGGTCAAATGACGCTCAAAATCCCTACACCAGTTCAGTACAATCGTCAAAGCTAAGTTCAGCTTATGAGGACGGCGTCTGCGGACATATTTCCGACGCGAATGGCAATGTCATCAGCTAAGCTGTGGCGTTATTACTTGATGTATTCGAGCCTTCTCAGAGTGACTTGACTGCAAGATTCCAGAGATGTTGGTAAAGCAAGGGTCTGGATTGTCTTGCGATGTACCTTTATAGATAATTCTCTGACAATATATAACCCCCACTGTGGAGGTTACTATTCTCGACTTAAGAAGGAACTCAATAAAGCTGACTAGATCTTGTCCCAGTATGGGAGAATGGCCAGATTGTTTTCTTTAAAGTGTAAAGACTTTTCTACCCGAGAGATAAGAGAGTGTAGTGAAGTCTTCACTGATTTACCCCTCAAGAACTCTTTACAGTGTCTTTAGAAGTAAGGAACAAAGACTGATTTGTCTATAGTCATTGCTTCAGTATGGGACGGTTTTCCAGCGTTTGGAATGAAAATCACCCTAAATATACTCCAGCACCAAGGGACATAAGAGTTATAGATGGTAAGCAGCAAAGGAAGAATGATCTCTTCGCCATGTTGGATGTCACCCGGAATAATACCGGTACACCGCAGGGCTGCGTTCTATCTCCTCTTCTCTGGAATTTGACAGTCAACTCAGTCTTGAAAGGATTCGAATAGTCTGATAATGACACCATAGCTTACGCTGACGACATTGCCATTGCTGCGTCGGGAATATGTCCACAGATGGTGGATTGATACAATTCTTTTCACTAGGAGATACAAGGTACTGGCCTTAACCCACGTTGAGCCCCGAGGTTAAATATCTCGGCCTGATCCTCGACCCCAAACTCAATTGGGGAGCGAATCTGGCTGCGAGGGTACGCAAATCAGCCTGTGCTGCTTACTGCTGGGGTAGAGCAGTAGGATCCAGATGGGGTCTCCGCCCTATGGTCATGCGCTGGATCTATTCTGCAGTTATCGAACCCAACTTCCTGTGTGGTGTGGTTTTTTGGTGGACTGCCCTGGATAAATTACACAATGTCAGACATCTTGACAAGGTCAGAAGGTCTGCTGCCATTCGTATTACTGGTACTTTGCGCACCACCCCTACGAAAGCCTTGTTCGCAATGCTAAACTGGCTTCCAACTGTGCTTTTAGCTAAGCAAGTGGCTAAGTTCACTGCGATTAGACTCAAAGCCCTTTTTCGTTGGCACCTCGTCCCCTCGTCTATATTGGAAATTGATCCTATGGCCCCACTGAACATCGATTCCCCACTGTGGAACACTGTTTGGTTGGGTTTTCACTTCCTGAGCAGAGGCGACTGGACTCCTGACATTATCGTCCCCCCAGAACTTCTGGATGTATACACCGATGGCTCTAAACTCGATTGCGGACTGGGCAGTGGAGTCTACACCGGGAAACTGGATCTGAATATTTTCCTCCGACTGCCGGATTACTGTAGCGTATTTCAGGCGGAGGTAATGGCTATCTATCGAGCTGCTCAAAGGATCCTCGTCTACGGTGTTCCTTTTACTCCCATCCCGCTCTTTTCCGATAGTCAGTGTTGTGAAACTAACTCAGGGTCGTCCATGGAACGTCGCCGTTGCCTCACCTTATTTCTGGGCATGAGTGTCACACTTGTCGGTGTCCCGGGGCACAGTATCTATTCCGGAAACTGCACAAGCCGACGACGCTCGCCAAGGACTGGTGCTCTACTTCCGGAATCCTCTTTCAGTTATCTTGGGTATGCCACTATACCTCGGTCGCTGGCCATCGTGCGGAAATTCTTTCGGGACGCCAACCTATCCCATCTCTTGCGAGGCGCAGACATAGCCAATTTGGTCCCTAACCCTTGTCAGCTTGACGGAGCTTTCGTCCACTGATGTCAAGGACATAGCTTCGTCTATCAAATCTTCGGTCTGGTTTCCCAGCGTAGGCAAGACATGTAAAGTAAAATTTGGGATGAACTGCATCAACATTAATTCTAAAGTGAAAATCTTTTTGAATTAATCTAATTTTATACTCTGAACACTTTAACACTTTACAGGATCAAACCCGTAGCTGCCCCCACCTCCAAAGTTATAGTCTTAGTGTCTACTTTAAAAACATTCCGCTTGACACACAAAGCACCAGTTGCAAAAACGGCTCCTAGTGTCGCCGGTAACTTGTATCTTCTAGTGAAAAGAATTTTGGACGGACAGTCCAAAATCTCCTCACCAGTCCCATACAATCTACAGCGCTAAGTTCAGCCTATTAGACACCGTCTGTGGACATATTCCTGACGCAGCAATGGCAATGTCGTCAGCGTAAGCTATGGCGTCATTATCAGACTATTCCAGTCGCCTCAAGACTGAGTTGACTGTCGAATTCCAGAGAAGAGGAGATAGAGCGCAGCCCTGCGGTGTACCTTTACAGAAAATTCTCTGACAATGTGTGGCTTCCATTGTGGAGGAGAAGCTCAATAATCCTGACCAGACTCCGTTCCAGATCGAGAGAGTTAAGAGCCCCAACTATAGCATCAGGGTCGATGTTATTGAATGCACCCTCAATGTTCAGAAAAATGGCCAGAGTGTATTCTTTAACGTGCAAGGACCTCTACAATCGATAGATAAGAGAGTACAGTGCAGTCTCCACTGATCTACCCCTCGTGTATGTTGGGATGGGTACAGAAGCGCTGGATCGATGAAGGCCATTATGTGAGCATCAAGGACTCTTTCCAGTGTCTTCAGAAGAAAGGAGCAAAGACTAATTGGTCTGTAGTCATTTGCTCTAGTGTGGGACGGTTTCCAGCTTTGGGAATAAAAATCACCCTAGATATTATCCAGCTGCAAGGGATATAAAGAAGCCTAAAACTAGCGTTGTAGATAGCAAGCGCCAAGGAGGAATAATTTCTTCCCCATTTTGGAAGTCACCCGAAATGATACGAAATGATACGGTCCCGGGGAATTGAAAGGTTTAAAGGATCTGATAGCCCACTGCACCTGAACTGGGGTAAGAATTAGGGGGCAATGATTCTCAGACGTTGGTTCCGTAATCTGATGGAGAGCTTAACTTACGAGAGTAACACACCCCGGAAAGTGAGTGTCGAGAAGAAGAAGAAGGCTCCGATTATACGTGATCGATGGGGTGGCGTCCGACGGTGACCGTAAGACTGTTCGAGAGTCCGATTTATAGACCCTGACCTCAATTGAGCCGAAGCCATAGTTTATCACGCCCTCGGGCGCGGGACTCTTAGTTTAGAATGATCACTGCTTCGTGGTAGTCAACCCACAGGTCGGCAAATTTAGCCACCCTCCAATTATCGGTGGGTGGATTCTTGTTGCTGGCCTTGAGGATCCTCAGGATGGCTTCGGGGTCCGATGGTCCGGTAGGGATTCTCGCTCTCGAGCGGGAGCGATTGGGAATTTTGTCCAGGGGTACGGAATTAAAGCTGGCTCCAGGCCAAATTTCACCAATCTTACCGATTGCCTCCATGGAAGGTCTGAGCAGGCTATCAGTTTAATACCTCCCTGATACCATTTTGCGTCGCGACAGCTGGGTGAGGGACAAGAATTGGATTCCACTACCTCGAGGAAAACATCGAGGAGGGCGCGTTCCACTAGTCTCCACCTTGTGGGGGCGATCCGTCGGAGTATCCCCGATCAATGACCGCGCAGGTAAGGCCATCCTTGACCATCTCGCTGAGAGGTCTGAATGTCCTACTTTGCCCGGGGCAACTAGGATGTGTGGGTAGTCTGGTCCTCGAAGGAGGATTGACTACCTTTGTGCGCTTTGGAGGCTGAAGGGGAGCGTTAAGTTCGGCTTATCGCTGCCTCTTGAGGCCGTCTCTGCCGTGGCCGAAGAGGCGGGGGTCGATCGTTTTGTTGGGCCTCAGCTGACGCCAAACGGCCTTTGTCGACTTCCGACAACTGGGTCAACTGCGCCAATTCTGACAATTATCCTCATGGCTGATCTACGGGTTCTGTACGTCCTGATACTAGCACTCAAGGTGTTCTTGGCACCAGAAGGTGGATCGGTACCGATGACCTGCACGCCAGACTTGTGTCACGGCGGCATCCGAAGAGTGCATGGGCGCATTCACGGTAGATACAGAGGCGGATGGCGCTATATGCAATATACGTAGTCCGACGATTCGAAAAAATCAAGCATGACATCGATCCGAAACAGAGTCTTCCCACGATATTAGGGTAACCTTTAGTCATGCACTCCAACCCACTCTGGGTCCCAGAGTGAATTGAAGTACACTTAAGCCCCCAGATCGCGGCATGATTGTTACCCAGGTGGAAGAACCGTTATTCATCATAGTTTTTCTGATGGCGGCATGAAAGCAATACACCACGTGTCTAGATCTTTTACCATAGCAGAAAAGAAATAAATAAGGAAAAACTAGCTCTCATATTTGTCGTTCAAATATTTTGCTTGCATATGATTACGAGGTTAACGTAAACGATTTTGTTATGCTAATAAATTATCAAGTCCAATTAAAGAACATAGAGAGCCTTCCGATGATGTCATTAGACATTAGAAATTGTTTTGACAAATTGATACGTATTCCTGTATCAATTTGTTTCCTGTTTATTTCAGAATATTGATTCAGGTAACTCAAAACTATGAAACTCTTTAAGAAAATATGAGCAAACACGAACTATGTTTGGCCTAAAGATCATAAGAACGTGGGTGAGTATTTCATAATAGTAGAGATTCGGGTTCGAAATTTGAGAGTGTATTATAATTCCTGAAATTTATCGTCAATTTCTCACATGGTTACATAGAAACTTTGTGTTCTGACCACATATCGACAAGGTCTTAGAGAATTGCAATAAAAAGTGTACAAATTATCAGCTACAAAACCAGGAAGATGCGATCTCTCTTCAATAAAAATTGAAGAAAGGATGGATCGTTCTTGGAGAACCTTCAGACATTCTTGGAAACTTATCATTAAACTTCTAACCCTAGTTTACCAAACCTCCTTTATACAACCTCCGTACAATCTTAACATATTATTACGTTTATATAATTTGTAAAACATTTATTTTCCGTGGACTTGTAGATTACAATTTAAAATAAAAGAACTTATTTTCATCTATATCAGGTATTTATTCAAATAAAGCCTTTGTTTATTTAAATCCTTTGTTTATTGGAATAAAATAAATAAATAAATTCTTTATTTATTTAAACAACGACACACTTTAGTTGATATTAATTGTATTACACACGATCCTTTTTAAACAAGGATCCAACTTTTTGATTTAAAACCACTGTGCTTATGACGAAATATAGCCGAAAGTCCATACAATGCGTTTAATGCGTTTTTGCATGTGATGCGTGTGTCACAAAAATAGAATCAGTGTAGTTGTTTGTGACAAGTAGCAGAGCAAAACGCATAGAATACATATACACATAGATCAAGTAGGCTTACTTTCTACTTTTGTATGCGCCGCATGCATTGCTGAAAAATATCAGCTGTTTTTTAGTACTAAAGATGACAAATTATATAATATTATCAATGATACCGAAGAATATGTTTGTAAAGTACATCACTATTTTCCTGATTTTGTTTTTTTTTTTGGTTATAAAAATAATAAAAAATCTTTCATAATAAGGTTTTCTATTACTAAAATATATTAAAATACATTTTTTAATACATTACTTTCATGAACAAAATTTGTGTACTAGTTATCGATTGTTTATATGCATTGAGTTTCATCTCTTTTGAATTTATTAATTTGTAAACAGGAGCAATCGAGAAGAAATTAATTGAAAACACTAGTCTTATGTTCTGTTGAAGCTTTTCGTAGGCCTTAGCAGTACAAAATGTCATATATGTGAATTCATTCAAACATGTAATTCATGAATTTAAAATCACAATTTAAATTTCCATTTTTCCCAAAATGGTTTTTGTTTGCTAATTATTTTACCAAAACACTTGATTAAAAATTTGCCGTATACAACGCATTATGTGTAACTTATAGAATGGGAGAAACGCATGGTATTTACTTTCGGCTTATTAAATACAACTCCCAGACATACGTCAACACCGACGTTCTGTCTTATATACTCCCTGTCTTATTTATCTGGTAAGTTATGATCTTTCTTTAAGTGTTGTTGTTGCGTTGATTTTTGTTCTGTTTTCTTCTAGCAATTTCCTAATGCTGTCCCTTCACGTTGCGACTGGTTGTAAAACTTTTTAGTTATGTACAAACTATTCTTATGTTGAATGTGTGGTTGGTTGAAGGTCAAAAAATTGTGATTTGATCATTCAACCGACGAAAAATACGATGCTACAATAACAATTTATAAGTAAATTTGGTTGAAAAAGAGAAACAAGTGAAGAAGACAACCGTTGATCTAACTTGTATGACTAATGCCAAAGTGTAGCGACAACGTAAGAGTTTGTTAATGCATTATACATAATTTTTGTTGTTGTTTCTATGTCTTGTTCGTATCTGTTCTGTGCTATTTGGTTACATCCTTTATGTTTATTTTTATACGCGTCAGAATATTTTTTTTAAATGTTTGTGACGTTTGGAATACGAAATACACAATACAGCATAACACTGAGCGTTCACAAACAAAAAGTGTATGTTATAGAACATATAAATATTTGGTCAATTCACATGACAATTCGATTTGGCACCGTTAGACTATTTTCTTTGGGTCGCCGTTAAAAAAATTGTTATTTGAAGGACAATATTCATGATGCCATGACGAGATAAAACCCCATACACTCGAAAAATTGCACGAAAATTGGTCCGACAGAATGAGATAATGTGAGACCAACAGCGGCAGCGATATGAATTAAATAATATTCTATTTCTAACCCGAACAATTGTACTTCACAACAAGAAATAAATGCAAGATTTATTGCATTATTAAATTTAAACTTTTAAATGGCCCACCCTTTATATTTTGTATTCAAAAATATTACATTCTTTTATAACATAATTTGTATGTATATAAGTACCGAGGTATAACAAAATACAAATAAAAAATGACAACAATTTATTTATAATATTACTTTAAAATGTTTTAGTTGGTGTTGAAATTAATTAAGGAAAATAATTTAAGTTCACATATCAATTATACAATCTAAACCTTTGTATCCACTACTTTCAACATGATTATTGGCACGGGGATTTTTTGAAGCCAGGGCTGAACGATAGTCGAATCTGTTCCACAAAGGGCTTCCGATCTGGTAGGATTCAGCTCCTTACGAAGTGAATACGCCATTTTTTGCCAATATAGTAGTATTGCGGAGCTCTAAACGGGATAAACTTTTATAGGCGTAATCAGTTCCGTCTTTCCAAATTTTTTTGCGTAATAATCTTAGCAACGATGACTTTTGGCGCCAACCACCCAACGGTGTCAAATAGCTTTGTTATTGTGACTACTAGGAAACCAGGCGTTGGAGCTGGCTTGAAGAAAAATGCATAGCTGCTCGCGTTCCAAAGTAAACCCAGTGTTTTAACTGTGCTGGCGTTTGGCGATTTTAAAAATTCGGATGTAGTGGATGTTCGGGTAATACAAAAGAAGAGATGAATGTTGTGACTTTAAAACGACATGATGGGGTACATAGTAATTGGTTTGGAGGAGGGTAAAATAGAGTCATGGTCAATTTTCAGCGTGTGGTCTAGGGAAAGGTATTCCTCAATGAAGTGATCGCATTGGATTTTAATATCGTGGTTCCGTAATAATTTAATATCAAATTTTTAGCAAACGCACCATTACAAGATGGACTATGGCTCAAGTCCGCAGCGAATTCGGACTTAAAGGGATACAAATTTGACAGACATATTTTGCCAGTCACAATCCAACCGAAAACAGTTCGTTGGGCAATCAAATGGCTTTTGGCGTGTTTTCGAACTCGCGAAAGCATTATCTGAAAGTACCTATCTCTATCCAATAGCAAATCCATGTGAGTATAATTAAAATCTGCTACCGGGGATCGAGCAAAATCAGCACAATTCGCTTATGAGCGTGTGGACAATTGACTAGTGAGCTTTTCAACAACATATGCATCCGTGGTCAATTTAAACGATGGATGAATAGTAGACCCTAGTGAAATAGTACAACATTTTATAGAGTTTGATACCACTGCGCCATTAAGGCCCACAATAGTGGCAGAAAGTGCCGAATAGGTTGAAAGATCTAGTTTTCTTTGCAAATTTCAAGAGATGGAAGTAACTTGAGACGCTGGGTCTATCAGAGCTCTCTCAAAAAACATTACATTATTCAACCCTATATTAACTTGGGCAGTCCTTAAATAACTGCTGAAGATGCGATGGGCTATACATCATTCCGCTTTTGTACAGAAGGTCGGGGCATTTCCAAATGGCATCTTTTAAAATAATTCGTTCAACACTTATGGTCTCGAACGGATAATAAGCCTTCACTAACCGGCATTCTCAGAAAATCCAGACACAAACGAATAGTCCGTTGTTTTTGTTTTTGTAGCTTTTGTTTAACATTTTAATGTTAAACGGTGTTACACCATTTCCATTTCGTACAATATTTTGTTTTCAAATAAATAAAATTATTTCATATTGTAATAAAAATCTCACAAAATTAATTTTAAAAATCAAAAAATATTCGTTTGAATTAAAAATATAAATTTAAAAATCAATAAAAATATTAAAATAATATTGATATTTGTGAAAAAAATATACAACAGAAAAAAGTGCAACAACAAACTTTAAACTTGACATGTATATAATGATTTTTTTTTAAATTTTTGATTAAAATAATAATTTTATAAGAAATAAATACTTATTGTTATATCGGCACCAACATCCCCAGAGGTCCGAATATCTTCGGCTTTTAACACACATAGGACACGAACATCAACAATGTTCGTTAAAAAGAACATAAAATTACATTCAGTTACTTGACAGCATCTAAAGAAGAAAGTTGATGACGTTTTTTCAGGTTTTAATGATACATCCAAAAAAATATTACAGTAGGATTCACTATTTTCCAATGATATTCACTAATAACAATGAAAAATGCACTCCATTTTTGGAAGAAACACGCAGTCTTTAGGGATTTCGCGCTGTACTTTATTCTATATTTTCCACTACATCTTCATATTATTAGATTACACTTAAAAATATTACTAACAATTTTCCTCACGAAAATCTTCTCAATGAACTTAAATTGAGTTCTCCAAATGATTTTTGAAACTTTTTACGGTTGGATGAAGATACATATGAGGCGTGACGCCATTTCTCCGAATCAACGTCTATCTATAACATTGCATTTTCTTGCTACCGGGAATTCCTTTTCTAATTTAAAAATTATCAGCGCCATTTCGGAACGGGCAATTGGTCGTATTGTTATGGAAAAACAAGAGATTAAAATATAATATAATGGTAAATTAAACAAATTATTAATGGACTTATTTTTATTCAACAAAACAAAGTTCATAAAAATGGAATAAATTACTAGTACCATTATACCACTAATACCTAAATAAAAATAAAACTAAATAAAAAATATCTTAAAAATAAATTAAAAATATCACAAAATTCAGTCTCATATAAAAAAAATTGAAATAAACTATTATTTACATAAAGAACTACTAACTATTGAAAAGACAAGAACTATTCTGTTGTTGTGCTTTCCGACTCTAAATGGCTCACATATTTGTGGGGTCATTAAAGGTAGTGGAACTTGGGTCGGTCATGTACTAAATGAATTTGGCTGGGCTATTGTCGATGGCGTTGAGCAGTATTCGTTGTTTGGAGTCTGGCATAAAATGGTAAGCTGTTTCAGTTTCTAGGCAAGTTCCCATTCGCCCTTCTAAAAGTGTTTCATTGAATCATTTTTCCGCATATATTCTTTGAGCTTCCAGCAACTTGGTCATATTCGTCCTGCGGCTGTTGGAGTTGTTTTTCTGCCAAACTTATTAACTCGTCAGCCGCATCAGACTTTTTACGTTTTTTGGACTCTTGGTAATTCTGAAAACAAAAAAGCAAATTATATTTGGTTGACTATAACTAAATGAAAAATTAATACATCTCGTATATATTGTATATCTATTAACAGCTTCCTACAAACGAAGATGAGTGGAAAAACACGCTACAGAATTTCATCGCCGTTTGTATTTTCCTAACTGTTTAGGTACTATCGATGGATAGCACATTCCAATAAAAAGCCACCGAACTCTGGATCGTTCTATTATAACTATAAAAAGTTCTTTAGCATCGATCTAATGGCAATAGTGGATGCAAACTATGACTTCATTATGGTTGATGTTGGCACAAAGGGAATAGTGTCTGATGGTGGTGTATTAATTAATACGAGAATCGGAAGGGTATTATCTAAAGATAAATTATATTTACCAAAGCCATGCCCATTGCCATCAAGCGATAAGGAAATACTTTTTGTTTTTGTTGGAGATCATGCATTTCAACTAACTAACAATTTACTGAAACCCTACTTCCAAATAGGGCTCACCGAGGAAAAACGTATTTTCAATTATCGCTTAAACCCTGCCCGACGAATTGTTGAAAATGCCTTTGGTATATTAGTTTCTCGACTTAAAGTTTCATAAGGAGCAATTGAGATTTCTCCCGAAAAAGTTCAATGAATACATTTCTGCAGGCGCAGTTGATAGTGAGAACTTGATAGATGGAAGTATTAAAGAAGGTTTATGGAGAGAAGATTGCCCTTCTACATCATTGCAAAGCACTCACTGCCGAAATTCTACAAGCACATCTAAATTAATTAGGCACCAATTTTGTAACTATTTTAATAATGAAGGTCAAGTCTCTTGGCAAAAAAAAATTGTAAGCAAGAAATTGAACAATATATTAATAAAAAGAAATATGAAATTAAACTGTAATTGTATTGAAGGATTATTTAATTGTAAGATCTACTTACAAAGAAATACATATTGAAAAGAAATTTTTAGGGAGAGCATTTTCGAAAAAAAAAACATTTTCTACTTTAAAAATTTGCTATATTTTATGCCACTTCACTAATAACATTTCGATAAGGAAATGCACTTACCAATTCGTATCCTTCATCCAGAGTTGATTGGAATGCACATGGCTGGAAATCCATGAGGGAGTAATAATAAAAATTATCTGCTCCGGCACCACTTTTTTCTAGTTCTCCAATTCCTTTTAACTCTTTCCTATATACACATAAGCAGAGAGTTTATTTTTTGTGCCACATCTTTTTTTCCGCATTTGTATATTTTTCTTTATACTTATTTAATAAAATCTCATACTACGCATTTTCTTCTATTCTGTTAAGGTATAGTTTTGATTTTACCAGCTATAAAACAGGAAAATTGCGGTAAACTTTAATGAATTCTAAAATAAAATTTTTTCCTCCAAGTTTATCTACTTTTTTATTATTTTTCTGCTACACACTTTCAAAACACGCGCTAAACAAAGAGTAATGCTACTCCTATGAAATCTGAAGAAAAATTAAATTTGAAGTGATTGCCACACAAATCAAATTTGCTTAAAAATTGTGCGGAGCACGTGTTTTGATATTTTTCAAACTAATCTCGCCCTATACGTGTGAGTACTTCTTTACCAATACGATGACGGCGTTCTGCAAATAACGTACTGTAAAAACTAAATTCAATTTTGCAAGACTTTGACATTGAAATTATAAGAAATATAATCTTTGTTTCAGATAGGGGGTCAAATATTGTAAAGGCTTTCAATAATGAATAATGTTTTGGATTCGAGCTTAAGCAACACACAATAATTACAGCCATTTTTTGAGGCTTGCAAAAAGCTGGTTAAGTATATTAAGAAATCATCTTTGCAGCACATCTTATCAACTTTACGTAAAAATTATTGCTTTACTTAATAGAATTCGCTTTTTAATTTATTTAAATCGATTGTAATTAATTATTCAACAATTCAAGAAATAGTTTCTTCAAGAAATGAAACACACCGAATTTCTGGTATAAGTTTATGCCTTCTTCATGCATTAGTGGAAATAACGTAACAATTAATTACACCTACTTAACATTTGGAAGCCTGAAAACTATTTGTAAAAAAAAAAACTCTGACAATGAAGTAATTAAAGCTGTAAAGCGAAATATTTTAAAAGAAATAGTAAGCATTATTCGCTTCACGGCTTATTTCCTGTATCCACAAACTCATTTTTGCCTAGATGAAATCAATTTAAAAGATGTATAAGCATTTTGTATTTCCGAAATTACTAAGTCTGTATCGTCTTCTCTAAGTCCAATTCATTATTGACGTTTGGAGAATTTCACAAGAATTCCAATTATTTTTTTTCTAATTTTATTCAAACAAACCTATCCTCAATGGAAGTATATCCGATGAAGTAAATTGTTGCAGTTATTTAAAAATTAATATTGATATGAACTTTGATGTATTGCAATAGTGGCAAAATCGCACTTCGGAATACCCTTGTTTACACAAACTTGTACAAAATTTTTTAGTATTTCCGCAAGCAATGCAGCTTCCGAACCCGTATTTTCCGCCGCAGGTAACATAATCACCGAAAAGCGTAATGCCATTGGTTCACAAACTGTAAATAATTTACTTTTTCTGAATTCAGTTTATAAGTATGAGTAAAATACTTATTTAGTTACTATTTTGTTTTAAAATAATAAGAAAGAAGCAATATACAAAAATAATATGTAGAATGAATGAATAAGAAGTCAATAATTTCCTTGATTTCGGTACATTCGGTGTTATACGCTCTTAAATTTAATATTTCGGGCTCAAGTGTAACGAAAAACTTAAATCAAGAAACAGTGGAGCACAAAATTCTATTTTAAACTATTTAAATATTTCCTATGAAATTATTAAATGTAGTTAAAATTGGTAAGCAATCTAATATATGATATAATGTATGATATATATATATAGTCAAATGCACCAGCGTCTTGATTGCTTACTTCCTCAATAAAACCAAATAAAAAGTGCTCTGCAATATAAACACCTTTTACCATGGCCAGCTTGGTTATATAATCGAATTGATACCGCAACCACCTTCTCGATTAACAACGAAATCGATATTGAACGGATATATATATATATATGTATATTCATAGCTGCAATATTACGCGCAGTTTGAAATTGGGCCAAAAGTACGAGTTTCCAATGGCAAAAGCTATGATAATGAAATATCAAAAAAAAGGGAAAAAAACATCCAATAAATCGCGAGTTATTTATTGAGTTCAGTTTCGCATAACTATTTATCCTCACTTTGTTTAAAAAATAAATTATATGTATGTAAACTTTCTTTGTTAAACAAATTTAGCTTAATAAATTTAATAAATTTTAATTTGATTGAATGTTACAAATAATAGAAAGTAAATAGATCAAAAATATCAAAGAACACGAAACGAAACCCATAAATAAACTTTGCTTGTTTATTCAGCTTAAAAATTTAATAATAAAAAAATTAAAATTTTTATTCAATTAAAGATCCATTAAAAAATTCAGATCTGCCAATAATAAAAAATAAATAACATTTATTTATTTATATTTCTGTTATGTAAAGTTGGATTTCAAGTATCGTAATTAGTGATAATAGACTTTGCTATTTCTCCAGCCACTATTACCAACTATTATTATTACTTTACACAACTATAGACAAATATCAAATTGGGTTGTTGAATTAGATTTTTAATCGATCCTTTGATTTAAAAATTGATTTCCTTGTAACCCAAGACAAATGGGGTTAGCAGTACAGAATAAAACCAGTACTATGGAAATTATAACACCAATACTTTATGAATCTATACACTGTTATATACAAGTCAAGTTCTCTTAGACTAGACAACAAAACTTTTCAAGTGCATATATGAATCACATACATAACATACATAATTGGCCATTACAACCCTTCAGTCAGGATTACGGCCTAGCTTCTCACACCACTTATGTTGTGTGTGTTAATTTTATACATGAGTGGCGGGACCTACAGTTTAAAGTCGACTCCGACCGTTAGTTTTTTGAAAAACTTTTTATGGCAATTTTACTTACTCTCAGATTTTTTGTCAGAAATCTGCTGAGTCGCGAAATTTTTTTTTTCATATTTCGTTTTTAATGTCTGACTGTGACCTTGGCTTTTCGTTTAACAACGCACTACTTACTAGACTACGGCGAATGAATGAATGAATCACCACCAATTAGAAAATAAAGCAAAAACAACTTTACCTTGTTAATATCAATTGACGCAAATTAAAAAAGGTCTCAAATACGGGTCGTCTGGATCAAATGTTCGATTGTGGACGTATGTAAGATGGTAAAAAGAATGCATAAATGAATTAATGCATAAAAAATCAAACCAATAACACTTTCCTTTCTTTGAATAGAATTCTGGTTGTACACTGTATTTATTCTACTTCACAATTTTAATTATTTAACAATTTTAATTTGTTTTTAATTTAATTTATTTAACCATTTCTCACGAAATAAAACAATCGCTGAATGCCTCAAAATAAATTACAATTTAAATTTCTGGAGCTCTAATCCCTCCAGGCGATCGAAAACGGCAAAAGAATTAATAAACAAAATAAGGATTTAAAGCTAAAAACAACATTAATGTTAACATATATAAATCCTTAATACTATACTTTAGCGCCCTCTGTTGCCAGTTCACCATCCTTTAAACAATCCTGTTTATGTCACCAAGGATGAGAAATTTGGACCGTCAGACATAAACATCGACTGTCTCTCGTTGTGATATGAAAACATCACAATTTGCTATTTATTCCAAAAATAGAAAAATTTTCAGAGCTGGGTATTTGATTCATTGGTAGATATTGTATTTTTGACACAATATTCACTAATACATTTTTCTTTTAGCACAATAAACTGTTAGGATCATTATTACAACTTGCCGTTAAAGTTGGGTTTAGCAAAAGATAAGTTTAGCTGAAGTGAACTTTAAAGCCACTTGTAACTTTTTTCGTTATTACAATTTACTGATGAAATAAAGCTAACTTTTTTTTTAAATATGGCAGTGCAGGAGTGACGTTGATAACTTTTGCCAAATTAGTTTTTTAAAAACGCAGATGCAAGGACTTGTTTCTTTTTTTGTTATGTTTATGCATCTCTATAGGCAATTATATGTGTACATTTCAGAATTAATTCATTGTCATGAATTGCATTAAAAATACAATTTAATTAAATGTCCATTTTATATTTTTTATCCATTTCGTTTACATTTGGCACCACTATAGTTTCAAACAATATAACGAAGACAGCGTTTATAACTACAAACCTTAAATATTAGTTATTGCAGGTATCAATAATTAAAATTAAGGAATTTAAGGAATTAAGGAATGCCACCAGTCTAATATACAGTTATAGACAAAACTCTACAAACCCCTATAGGCCTGCTTATTCAGTTTCATTCAACTCTGCAAATACACATGATCTCGTTTGGAAAAAAACCACTAAGTTTCGACAAAAAAAAAAAAAAAGAAAAGAAAATTAAGTACATAACGACACTGATCGCAATTTGCCTTACTGTTTATATATGTACACTATGGAGCAAAAGAGAACATTTTTTTAAGATTGCCTTTATGGAACCGAAGCTTCTAAACAACAATTGAAATCAAAATTAAATGCTTACCATAAATTAACTAAAGATTCAATATATTCCACTAAACATTAAAAATTAAAATTACATTTCATTTTATACAACAAAAAATACTTTATTGAAAAAAATTATATTAATAATCTGTTATATCTCCTTTTTTGAGAATAACTTCTTTTATACTGGCATACTCTTCACAAGATTTTCGCAGTATTTTAGATCAATTTCATCTCACATTTCATATTTTTTCTACAAGGGTTCGTATTAATGGTTGTTGTTCAAGGTCCCCTAGTTTTCGTTTAAGGATGGTCACAAATTTTCGATAGAGCTTAAGTCTGGACTTTGTAGTTTTCCATATGCATTATGCCATTTATCTGGATAAGTGGACTTTAGGAGGTGTTTTTGCTAAGGTGTTACCTTAAGTGGCTTTTCTATAGTCTGGGATGAATAACTTTTATAAAAATTAATTTATTATATTCCTCCATAATAAATTTCCATATTTTCAATGATATGAAGGGATTCGTATTAGTAATTATTAGATTTTTAGAAGTTTACAACTAATACTTGCATGGTATAAAGAAAGATTTAACATAAGTTTATCATATAAAATTCTTTTTTCTTTGAAAACATGTAAACGCAGTTGAATTAAGTCGAAACCATATAATTTTACTTTAATTATTTTTTCAACTTTCTGAGCAAATAACAGAATACATTGTGTGCTAATTATATGTCTCATTTTTTATTTTTTCAAAAAAAGAAAGGTAATTTTAATAATTATTGTTGATGTTATTATTTGTTAGGTTTCGGAGATTACAGTCATTGTGGATGTGTGTAATTATAAGACAATTATTGAATATTGAATAGGAAGGGATGGGATACGTGCAAACAAGGTAAAGTTTTTAACTGTGATCAACGTGGCGATCTCCAGCACGATCATTGTCTTGCTGTATTCAAGT
>QOCX01001316.1:0-19332 GCA_005959815.1 Sarcophaga bullata | reverse complement strand
TAACACGCAGCCTAATCGTGGCCCCTCCTGTGTGGCATACTAGTACCCGCAAGATGTCAACTAATGCGTGCAGCGAAGTGGGTTGTGCGTAGGCCTTGGAACCCACCAAGTAAAAATAAAACTCCAACGAAACCAATACACAAGCACACAAATGTACACAAATGTAGGACTAACATCACTGCCATATGCGATGGATAGGACAAGGATGCAAAATGCCGGCATCTTGTGATGTATATTAATGCTGCCATGGGAATAAGTACGAATTCGGATGCGGGTTAGTGGTTCTTATTAACCTCTTGTCTCTGGGTTAATTCCTGTGAACGGCTCACGCCCGGCAGAGGAAAAATACGTATATGATAACTGCCCGGCCCATGACGACCAAATCAAGGCAATTTGGATGTCACCCGATCGATCAACATTTAACCAGATTAATCGCATTGTAATGGACGGAAGGCGCGTCTCCAGAGTACTAGATGTGCGCACATTCAGAGGTCCAAACATCGACTCTGACCACTACCTCGTCGCAGCCATGTTTCGATTGCGCATTTGCGCCTCGAGGTCTGCGAGCGCTAGTGAATTGCGAAAGCTGGACGTTAAGAAGCTGCGATCAGAAAGGACAGCTAAGGTGTTCTCCGCTCAACTCTCGGATAAGCTCCGTCGTTCCCTATCTAATCTCAGCGACATTGCTCGATTGTGGGCCAACATCTCCCACTTCGTGCGCACTACTGCGTAAACAGTCCGTGGTTTTGAATGCCCACCCCAACGAAACCAATGGTACGATGAGGAGTGTCGCGAGGCATCTGCAGTGAAAAACACCACATACTGAAAAACGTTGCAGTAAGCCGCTACGTGAGCCGTTGTCGAGAACTAGAGAGAGAGGAGAAGGGATGAGAGATGCTTTTCAGACGCAAGAAGAGGGAGCAGGAAAGCCGTGAGCGTGAGGGAGTCGAGGTGTATAGATGTAGGAATGATGCTCGAAAATTCTATCAGAAAGTTAAGCATCTAACCGAGGGTTATAAACCCGAAGCGTCCTCCTGCAAGAATGAGAACGGAAACTTTGTTACAGATCCGCAGGGCGTGCTGAGGTTATAAAAGAAACACTTCTCTACTCTGCTACATGGCGATGACGACACCAATTCCGCCTTTAGAGATGATGTACCGAATCGGATCGGTGATGACAGCGTAGAGATTCCGCCGCCTAGCCATGAAGAGGTCAAAATCGCGATGGCCTCCTTACTGAATTGTTTAAGATTAGATGTAATGATTTGGTAGGGCGCATTTACTAGGTTTTTTACATAATATGACTAGAGGAAAATATGCGCAACAGTTGGAACCTCAGTGTCCTCTGTCCTGTCCTGTAAAAGGAAGAGCCCACGATATGCGCCAACTACAAGGGTATAAGCCTTCTCCCTATCGNTGTCCTCTGTCCTGTCCTGTAAAAGGAAGAGCCCACGATATGCGCCAACTACAAGGGTATAAGCCCGTATATATGATTCTTACGGTCGTATTGTCTGATCGACAGAAGCCACTCGTCAAAACACTGATTATGCCTTATCAGTGCGGCATCAGACCTGGCAAGTCCACTATCGACCAGATCTTCAACCTACTTCAAATCTTGGAAATGACCCACGAAAAATAAGTCGACACACAGCATCTTTTTGTCGACTTGAGGTAGCCTTCGATAGCCCCATAAGGGATCGAGTTTTTGCTGCAATGTCTGAGCTCGATATACCTGCGAAGCTGATAAGGCTATGCACAATGACGTTGAGTAATTCCTGCAGCTCCATCAAGGTAGGAATGGACCCCTCTGAACCTTTTGAGGTTTCAGACAAAGCTATCACTTATCATGCGATCTCTTCAACTTCGTCATGGAGAGTGTCCTGCGAAAGGCGGGAGAGCATCGCAATGGCACTATTTTTCAAAAAGTGTCCAGTCGCTTGCGTATGCTGACGACATTGACATCATAAGGCATGCATACGTTCGTATGGAGGAGGATGCTCCGTCGAGACGTGAATATGATGCGGAAATCTGCGGAAGTCGGCGAAGAGGATAACCATACTTGCGTTGGAAGTACCAAATCGAAGAAGCCCTGTCAGCGATTGGAGTGACCAACTGTCGTAGNGCGGAAATCTGCGGAAGTCGGCGAAGAGGATAACCATACTTGCGTTGGAAGTACCAAATCGAAGAGGCGAGCAAGAAGCAGAGGCCCCTGTAAAGAAGTGTTACTGCAGGCCGAAATCAGTTAATTGGGTTGTTAATGGCCAATTAAGTAAAATAAGTTGTTGTATATTTACAAAAATAAACTAAATATAAAAAGATACCAAGCCAAATAGACATCAACAAAAGACATACGTAATATGGTAAATAGATATTATCCAAACAAATACGTATGCCTGCAGTTCCAATCAGTGGGGTTGCCAGGGATGCCAAACGTAATGTTTTTATTAGCACAAGTACTGATTTTTGTTCAATGTACTGATTTATGCATAACATTGTAAATTAGTATGCAAATGTACTAATTTTTTCATGTTTGTTCTTTTTTGGTACTCATTTAAAATGTTTTTTTAATTTTGTAGCCCTTTAGAATACCCTTTCTAGGTAGTAGCTTTTGATAACTTTCAACGCCTTCTCAAATCACATCCGCAAGAACAAACAGTTGAAGAAAAATCGAAGGTTTTTAAATTATGATACATTTACGAATTTTGAAGAAACAAAGTTCGTGTATTCTTGTAAGGATATTTACCCTTTTTAAGGCTGAAATTGGATAAAATATAATAGAACAAGTATAAAACAGCAAAAAATACAATTAATTTGTAAATTAGTACTTGTATTTATATGTAAATACATGTTGTACGATCTCTATAAAAATATATTTTTTACCTTTTGCAAAAATTACAATAAATTACACTATGCGATAAAATAAAAATAAAAAAAATGAAATACATCTTGTCAAAATATACAATTTTAACTCATACGAATGTATTTTAGTATAGAGGAAAAAGAAATGAAGAACTCGATTTCATAGAACGGTTAAACATGTTGGTCGTACTATAATGTGTTACGCCACGGGGCGTGGTCAGTTTGGTGTAATTTATTGCAATTTTTGTAAAAGGTAAAAAATATATTTTTATAGAGATCGTACAACATGTATTGACATATAAATACAAGTACTAATTTACAAATGAATTGTATTTATTGCTGTTTTATACCTGTTCTATTATATTTTATCCAATTTCAGCTTTGAAAACAGTAAACCGCTTTACAAGAATACACGAACATGTTCCAACATGTTAATGAACCCAAACACACGGCTGTTAGTGTGAGCATGTGATTTGCCTGCCAAAGTCTCCACAGGCTTAATACTAGTGCACAAAGTTCTGATATGACTCCAAGAGACTGTTTAAGTGATCAGTTGGAAGAACGGCTACGTAGTCGCTAAACCTCAAGCAAAAGTTAACCGAAAAATTTGCTCTTGCATGACGGCAAATATCACCAGAAAACACTAAACAAAACTGCCAAATAGGTTAAATGGTGTGCTTGTCTTTAAGGCATATCCTACCAAATATAATGGATAACATTTTCATATAGTAAGACTTAAAACTTAAAATTTACATTGAGTTCTTCTTGGAGGTAATAGAAAGTCATCAGAAAATTTTCCTTATTTTTCTCTTGTTCTATAAAAAAGGATTAAATTTTTTGTTTTATAATAAAACAGAAATAAATTAATATAATAAGTATAAAAACTTTAATTATTTTTATCAACTTTTGCTACAAAATTATGAATTTGCTTAAATGTATTGGGGTACTAAGACTTTTGCTGTCCACTGTATGTATAAATAAAGATAAAAAGACAGTGTGGTACCAATGCGCAACGTGTTCATTTGGAACGACAAACATCTGTGTGCACAAGACTCTTAAAAGTGTACTGTATTGCATTTTTCTCATGAGCGAATATTGATTCTAGTAGCAAATACAAGTGAAGCAAAGATAGAGTACAAAAAGCAAGTGCAAACAAAAACCATTGTACAACAGTTTAAAAGACAGTTGTGTGTAGTTTCTAACAAAAATATTGTAATCTTTATAGTGTCACAACGTGCATTTCTTCTCGCAGTAAATTGGAAAGAAAAAATTAACAAGAAAGTACCGAATGTTTTTCTGTCGGGAGCCGACCATTCTTTGAGTGTAAGCCTGAAAAAAAGGCATAGCATTCGCTAACATGTGCACTCGTCGCAGTCTGATCGACAACTAAATAAAAGAGCATAAGCAATGTGTGAGAGTTCTCTCTGCACAATTGTGCTATGAAATGGTAATCCCTGGTATAGAAACACTTAAGCGTTAGTTAGTCAAGCGTAACAAACGTAAAATCGTAACGTACGTAGCCTTAAAAACGTTTGTGCAGTTATAGAGACGTTAAAAACGGGGCATATGTCAACGAATGTAAACAAAAAAGAAACAGTACACAAAGCAACACACATATGAACAAAACACAATGCAAAGAAATTGGTATATAGACATTTGCACGAAGTCATCTGTTCGGAACAGTGATGAGTGTTGTTAAGAAAAAGCAAAATTCAAAAAGTACTAATTGAGCCTTAATTGGAAGAAGTTATATTTACTTCTTAAATTTTATGTTATGATATTTATTTTTATTCTTGTAATATTATGGAATATTAAATTTTTGGTTTAATCTGAGTCAATATTTATGAATTTAGATATAAGTAGAGTCGAATATTGGTACATGCAACAATTTAAAAGTTTTACATTTGTGCCGGAATACATCTCTGCATACAATTGCCCCATCACTCATGTTCAAATGTCACGTAAAAACTTGAGAGAATTCTGTTTTATACAAATCGTCCCGTTTTGTTAACGAGAGAGAACGTTTCGGTAAGCGTTTACATTGCTTTCCATATAAAAAGAGAACGTTTTTTACGGTACGTTACGTTACGTGTGGCTAACTGGCACTTTATGTACACATATTTTTCAACGTAAACACTAAAATTTAGTTTCAGTAGTGAAATATGCTCTTACAATACAAAATATATTTCCGTTACTTCACAGATCAATGAGTGCTGTTGTACACTTTAAATAAAAGAATAAGCTTTAATAAAGAATAAGCTAGCAAAATGTTGTGTGCACACGTCTAGTACAAACAAAAATGCCAAAGTCAGTTACTTGTGTTTTCATTTTCGTGTGTGTAAAAACAAAGCATAAATTGTAGAAAAATAAAAAATGGAATACGAGTGGAATATAAATGGTTTATTTATTGAATTTTTAAATTTAAATTGAATTATATACTATAGGGATAAATAATTGTTTATAAAAATAAGATTATTTTGTCCTGAAAAATAGTCAGGTTTCATATCTGATACTACTTGTAAACGTAAGAATTTCCTCCTCTTTTTAAACGAACGAAATTGTATCTTTGTTTTCCTATATATTATTACAAAATTACAATTATCATACAAAATTAACTAAAAATATAATTTTTAGGCTAAAAAATAAGATAAACTATTTTTCTGTTCTCCAACAAAATATTTGCCTTATTTAAATTAATTTTTTATATATTTATTTAATAGTGTTTAGAATACTTTCTTATTTACTACATTACATTACATGATAAATATTTTAATTGCGCTGATAAGTAAAGTTCTTAACAAGCTGAACATGATTGCTTCAAATATATCTCTCATTTTTACGCTGTTAGGTAGTAGATTAATAATTGTAAAGTTTTATATAATAAACACCTCTTCATTTGCATTTTTTAGAGTGTAAGGTTGGCATTCGTTGACATATCCTAATTGATACGNAAACTATTTTTCTGTTCTCCAACAAAATATTTGCCTTATTTAAATTAATTTTTTTATATATTTATTTAATAGTGTTCTTTGTCTAATGTTAAGCCATTTTAGTGTATCTAGCATGAATTGTGTTGGTGTAAACCTGTTGCATTTAATTATAGACCTCATAGCCCTGTTCTGTAACTTTTGAAGTCTATCTATTTGTACGTTTGTATAGCATGTATATAATATTGTAGAACCAAATTCAAAGTGTGGTTTAATGATCGTGTTATCATATATTAATCATAAATCCCAATTTGTATATTTTCAACTTTCTCAATTATTTTATTATTTATTTCTAATATTTTTGTTTTATTTTCGTTTAATTTTAGTTTATTCATTTTCAACCAATTATTTACAATTGTGATATCAGCTTTTAAGTTTATTTGGCACTGTTCATCAGTTTCAGATTCATTAAATATTAGAGTATCATCTGCATATAAAACTTTTCATTATATTAGGCAGATCATTTATATATATAATAAATAAGAGTCCCAAGAATCGATCCCCGAGGTACTCTATAATCATTGTTTAAAGCATTAGATATAGTATTATTTCTCTTTAGTCATTTGTTTTCAATTTGATAGATTTAAATCATATCTAACAAATAGATAACCAATTTAATTTTTATCTTGTATTCTATATTTATATATCTTGCACAATAATATATCTCGACTGATATTTCAATAAGTTATTTTTTCCATGTAGTCTTCACGCTGTTGTTTAACGATTTTCTCTAAGATTTTTTCACACAGCTTTAAAGTGTTTATTGGACGAAATTCTTCACATTTATTTGTTTTTGCCATTTTCTAATCATTGAAGTTTTCCAATTATTTGGAAAAACTCCCGTCTCTGATGATGAATTTATTATTCTTAACATACATTTACTTTATTATAATCTAGCTTTTTTTGTATGGTTTTACAAATTGTTTTAAGTTTTGAAATAGTTATTGTAAAAAAATAAATCTATTATTTATTACGTTTATTCAATTATCGTATTGCACATCTTCTATACATTCATTGTTTAGCTATATCGGAGCTGTTATTATATTTACATTGTTAAATATCATATTTTTATCACAGCTTTATTCTTTTTGGAACTAATTCTTTTATATTATTCCACATTTGTTTTTTGATCTTTTGTATTTCCTATTTTTGTCAATATATGTATTTTTTTTCATTTTCTGTTTTTATTTTTTATATATTTCTGGCATTTTTATAATTATTCCGTGCTACAGTAGTATTTTCACACTTTGCTATATAGTACTTCACTATTTTATCTTTTTTTAATGCTTGTATTTGTACGGTAAACCACAAAAAACAGAGTAAATGGTTTTTTTCGAATATAGTCTTTCGTACTGTAAGTTTTTAATTGTGTCTTCAATATATTTTCATCAAATTTTCATATTTTACTAATCTCTATTTTAAATTTTTGTTTTTCATATTTAAAGAATTTTATTTGTTTATTACTTTCATGCTCTTTATTCACTTTGGTTTTTATGCAAATTTCTATTATTTCATGATCAGATATTTTATTTATTCTGGTATTATTTACTTTTATATTGAAATTGTTTGTTATAACATAATCTATTATAGTTTTCGAGTTTCGAGTAATACTCTTATAATCGGTAATAACTTGTACAAGTCCATTATCGTTTATGATCTGATGCAATTTTTGTTTATAAAAACTTTCCTTCGACCAATAAGTATTAAAATTCCTGGCAACAATTATGTCAATGGTTTTATCACAAATATCTTCAATTGTTTGTTCAAAAACTTCATAAAAATTCTGAGTCATGACTGCTTGGTGATCGACACACAGCTACAATTATCATTGATTTATTCCTTATTTTAATATTATAGGCACTAATCCAATATTTAAAGTTTCGCATTTTTTCCACATAATATAGTCTCCTTTTTATTAAAATATACAATTATTCGTTCTTGAAGAGTTGGATAATGTAACATATGCATTGTATCCTTCTAGTTATATCTCAGGTTCATCTACTCTATCTGCTAAGTGTGTTTCAGACAGTATAATGAAATCCGGCTTGTCTATATCAGCAATTAGTTCAACCTGGTTATAATTGTTAATCAATCCTTGTACATTTGTGTAAGCTCCTTGTATGTTCTTTAGTTGTTAATCTATCAGTCATATGGTTCTCTTTTTTAACTGTAATTTATTTTGATACACTGGACACCATTTACTTGTTGTAGCATGATTCTCATCAAGACCCAAATTTAGTTTTTTGTTCGATTTTATACAGTTAATGCATTTATTCATACATTCTTTAGAACAGTCTTTTGTTGCATGATTTTCAAGACATTTGAGGCATACTTCATTATTTTTACAAATCTTAGATTTATATTAAATCCTCTACATCTAAAGCATTGTAGTATTCCAGTACCATCAACAACACGGCATTTTCACCAACCAATTTTTATTTTTTGCTTCGCTAAAATTTTCGGATATGTTTCGACATCAATCAAAAATTTTGCACTGTACATTTTTCTGTTGTATCTTTTAATTTCATATATTTCTATTAGTTCGATTATTCTGTTTTCAAGAAATTTATTTTGGGTTTTTATTTTCTCTATTATTTCCTTATCCTCGTATTTAAAGTTCATATCCGTTACTACAATCGACATTTCAATTTTATTTGGAACCTTTACTACAAAGCTTTCACTCATTTTATTTTCTATTGCCGATTTTACTTTTTCTTTTACACTAAAATTTTCACTTTGAATAACCGCTGTCCCCTTTTTTCTATTTTCTATGTTAGTTATTTTGAAATTTACCGGATCTACCTTTTTATTCAAATTATCTTTTGTTTTTTCAATTTTTTGTTTTTCTTTTGGTTTTATTATTAGTGGCACTTGATTTTTGACCTCTGGCAACACTATATTACTTTTTAATGGATCAGAATATGATATCTTACTCTGTTTGACGTTTGTTTCTTGTATCACTTTTTTATTTCGTTGCACATCTTAGTATTGTTTTGTTCACTATTTTCACATATTTGTTTATTTTGATTTTCGTGATCTTTAACAGTGCCAAGAAGTTTTTAATTTCACATGCTTTTTCACAATCCTTTTGAGTTTTATGTAGAATATTAAGTCTTTCCTCATACCACATTTCAATGGCTTCCAATAATTGTTTAATTTCGTTTTTGTTCTGTCTCAATGATGTTTTAAATTCACATTTATATTCTTTTAAGTTTTGTTTATTAGCCCGTATACCATTTTGCATACAATCTTCACTTTCAACACTCCAATGGAATATTGGTCAATACCCGAACATTTTTTTTCTCGCAAACACCATTGCATCTTTTGCCTGTTTTTCCCCTAATTACTGATTTGCATGTACTGCACTACTCAGTCATTGTCGATATTTCCCGTTTTTTGTTTTAATAGTTCAATAACCGTTTTGTGGCAATGTGAAGAAAAATTAAAAAGTATTGTCTTGAGACACTTTTTTCCGAATTCTTTTACCACAGTTTCATTCATTTGCAGTGCACTAATAGGTACGTTCGTAAATGCAGTAGTTGTGCAACACTGCAGCATAATAAAAGTAATTTTTTCAAAAATGCAATATTTGGACAAATGGCAATACTGTCGCAAATTTTTGCAAATATGGCAACAGTTTGCTTTCAGTTGCAATAGTTTGTGATAAACCATTTTTTTGACAACATTGTAGTTTCGGGAAATAAAAGCTAATAAACAAAAGAAAATTTTGCTTTATTTGCAGAAAATGGAAAAGTAATAAAATTTAAGCGATATTGTTATAGAAAATTTTAATTATTTATATTTTTCTAGTGAAATTCAAAGCCGACCACGAAGTGCTTTAAGGAATTTCTCAATGCCTGTTGTGGTAAAGAAAATTTAAAATTTATTTTGTATATAAACGAAGTATCAAATCTTATTGCAAAAGAAGATCGAGACCTTCGAAAATGGCTGTAGAATACATCATCTTGATACCGGATTATTACTTCAAAGTAATTTTTTATTTTAGGAATAGGACTCCTTTTTAGTTTTAATTGATTTTTTTAATAATCAAAAGCCTTACAATTTTTCCTTATTCTTTTTTTTTATTATAATTTAATAGAAGCTGTCAGGTCCATCGCACAAAATTTTCAATAATATTTGTTATTGTTAATATTGAGAACATTTTTTTTTTAATTTTTGCAGAACATTCTAAAAAGCAAATTCTGTTTAGTTATTGCGCAGTAGCAAAGCATCTGTAACAGCTGATCACGCATTAGCAACAAAACTTGGCATAACTGCCGTAGTGGTTCATATATTTTCTGAATTTACGAACGCAGCCAATATTATTAAATTTCTGTCTTAAAACTCTAATTTTTCACAGAGCTCAGACTCATAACACTTCTTTTGAAATCAATAGTTGTTTATATATATTTGCTCAATATTAAACTATTCGAAAATCTATTATCTATACACTAATTTTTCTTCTACTTTTATTAATATTTTCTAAAATACCAAATCATATATTTACCTAACCGCCGTGTTATTTTATTGTGGTTCATTGCCAACTAGAGTATTTAGCTAAGCAGGGCATATTAGATAAAAAAGCAGTAATGATTTTGTTAACTTTTGCTGCTTAATTGTCAAAGACCAAAGTTAAAAGATATGACAACGCAAACAAAAAATATAGAAATTGAGTGCCCTTATGTTGTTGGAGAGTATAATCGACCTATGGGACGAGCAGATCTTACAGATAGCATTATAGGAAGATACAAAATATTGATACAGAGCAAAAGATGGAAAGTTCGGATGCTTTATCATTTGGTTTTCCAACCATGGCAAATTGTTGGTTACTATATTGTAGAGTTAGAATATTGAAGAATATCAGAGGTAAACACATATATGTCCTCAGCATATTTTAGACTTGTCATTGCTTACGATAGACCCCAATTAAATAACCTATTACAATTTATTTTACGTATCTTATAACAATTAAATAATTAATTATATTGAAACATACGTATTCTACAATACGTATTCCAAGTATGGCGACCCTTGATGCAATCAGGAAATAAAGAATAAAATACAAAATTAATATAATTTATAATCAGATTTATTCTGTACACAAGCGAACTTTTTGGGTTGGGGGTTGATCGGGGTTTTCATTTGCTCTTTACAATACACAATAAGAGGGACTTAAATACTAGGGTGCTTAATACACTTAAACTAAACTTAAAAGAAGGGAGGCCAGCATGAACACACTGTCTTAACAAATTATTTTTTAATTACACTTTCTAACTCAAAGAATATTAAACGTATAGGATAGCAGGGTAGTTAACGGACGGAGTAATGTTGATAGTACTTGACTACCTTCTTATACAGCGAATAGGAGTTGGAAACGGCCAGTGAAGAATTAAGCAGTTGTTGAATAGCATTTGAAGTAGAAAGTCGAACAGTTTTAAAAAGGTGAGAAAATTTATAAGATAAAAGTGTAAAGTTGAAAAGTTGAAAAAGCTAGAATCCGGACTGATAATATTGCAGGCATTATTATTATTGTTGTTACGTTTTTAGCTTTTAAAACGCATTTAAAATATGAGCTCGTAGATTGCAAATAAAAATAAAAATAAATTTGTGTTTAATTTTAATAAAATCCTTTATTAATCACACAACTTTTGTGTGCCATTGTTCACAACTTATTCTAACAACAACAATTGCTTATTTGTTATTCCTTTGTTTATGCCCTTTGCGAATAAACAATAACAATTATCACACAGTTGTTCTGTAGATCTTTGTAACGGATATCTTCAAACCACGATTTAGGTTTACTTCACACGCAACTCGTCTTCACACAAGACTGACTGAACTTCAACTTCGATCTTTCATGCTTTACCTTTTATATCACGATGTAAACAGTCTGATGAATGTTCTCGTAGGCTAATGTTCTTCTAGTCTTCGCCTTCAAGAGAATTCTATGAATGTAAACAACATGCTTACATTCATACATGTTTGCATGCTTGTTGTTAGTGTAGGTTGTTTACGCTCGTCCCTGCTGTTGTTGTTGTTTGTTGTTTACTTGCTTATCCCTTTTTCGTTGTACTGATGTTGTTCTTTTATTCTTCTTTATTTGTCAATTAGGCAAACAAGTCTGTTGTTTTTGTTTTTGTAGCTTTTGTTTAACATTTTAATGTTAAACTAAGTTACACCATTTCCATTTTCGTAACATTATTAAAACTTTGATATCTTTAATTTAAATAACAATTGAAATACTTTTTTATTGAACTAATCGCCTTAAATTTAAACTTTCTTACATTTGGGCGCTCGTCCTAGGCAATATTTGAATGTTTACATATATGGAGATTTCGAGAAGGCGAAGCCTCGAACGTTCGCCTTCAAGAACCTTCATCAGACTGTTGACGTCGCTATATAAAATGCAAGGCAAAGCATGCAAAGTCGGAGTAGAAGTTCAGTCAATCTTGTGTGAAGACGCGTTGCGTGTGAAGTAAACCAATCGTGGTTTGAAGATCTCCGTTACAAAGATTTACAGAACAATTGTGTCATAATTGTTATTGTTTATCGCAAAGGGAATAACAAATAAAGCAATTGTTGTTGTTAGAATCAGTTGTAAACAGTGGCACACAAAAGTTGTGTGAGTAATAAAGAATTTAATTAAAATTAAAGATAAATTTATTTTTATTTGCAATCTATGAGCTCATATTTCAGAAGTTTTTAAAAGGTAAAAACGTAATAATATATACAAAAACAAATAAATAAATTTAACAACATCGAATAATAAAAGCTTTTTTTGTTTTTATTCCGTTATTATTGAAGAGAACAAAGTTAAAGTTAAAAAAAAGAAACTTATGAGTGAAAAGTTAACAGAAATTTTATTAACATTTCGTTAAATATTTCTAGAATATGTCAGAAAAAAGTGATGAAGGTGAAGAAATAAAAATACGTTCAAAGAAAAAGGAATTAAAATTTAAAGACAAAGAAAAATTAAAAGAAAGAAGTGATTGCGAAAATATAATTGAGAATATATTTAGAAAAGAAATTAATTTCCAAAACAACCAAGAATTAAATGCGAACATAAGAGAAACTGAATTTATTATTGAAATGTGGTTAAAAACTTTGAAGCAATTGTGAGTGCTTATGGTGGGACTGATGTACAAAAATATATCTTTGCGCGAAATTATTTTTACAATCGGTGGCGTTTTTTGATTTCGAAACGTTAAAGGAGCGCTGCTTG
The DNA here is from genome assembly GCA_005959815.1 of Sarcophaga bullata. Taxonomy (NCBI): domain Eukaryota; kingdom Metazoa; phylum Arthropoda; class Insecta; order Diptera; family Sarcophagidae; genus Sarcophaga; species Sarcophaga bullata. The sequence continues at coordinate 6,264 of QOCX01001316.1, read as the reverse complement.
ATGAAATTCACAAAGAATATTCGAATGCAGAAATTCATTCGCATCGTCGCGATCGGAAAAAGAATGACAATGAAACGATACATGAATACTTATTGCAAATGCGTCGTATTGGTTCCTTCGGTGCGGTAGACGAACGCTCAATTATTCGGTATATGGTTGACGGAATTAAAGGCAAACGCGAAAATACAGTGCCAAGAACTATAAAGAACTTATAGAACCATACGAAATATATGAACGAATTTTCAGTGAAAAAATGAAAATCAAAAAAATAAATAAATAAAAGTTACAATAATGCCAAAACTATACGTTGTTAAATTGTGGATCTCCGGATCATAAGCGTAGTTCTTGCACCCAAGGCTCAGAATGTTTTGAGTGCAACATAAGTGGACATCTAGTAAAAGATTGTAAAACACCTAATGGGGATAAAGTGAATTGCACAATGAAAAATACAAGTCTAAAAACAGTATTAATTGGTGGCAAAGAATTTGATTGTTTAATTGACAGCTGTGCAGACATTTTTCTAGTTAAAGAAAGTATTTTTATTAAATATATGAAAAAGGTAAATTTTAATTATCGAAAAGAAATTATTGGTTTTGGCGGCGCGGCAACAGTACCGAAAGGTGTTATAAAAGTAGAGTCTAATTCCGATTAGTTAAACACAATCTTGTCATCGGTTTTTACATTTTTTAAAAAAGGTTTCGATATTCATCTGATGAAAACGGTTACATATTTAATTCTTTAATAGAAAACAACGTTGAAAATGAAATCGAAAAAGTAATCAACATTAATATTAACGCAGAATCTAATTTGTTGATACCTTTTCCCTATCAAAAAGAAGTTGAGAAACTAAAAAATAATTATGTACCAGTAAGTAATGCTTTAAGTCCTGTGAAAATGAAAATAGTATTAGAAAAAGAGGATCCAATACATAAGTCTTCAAGTCGTTTGCCACCACCAGGACAGAAAATTGTTGAAGAACAAGTAGAAAATTGGCTAAAGCAAGGTATTATTCGGGAATCTACGTCACAGTATTGCAGTCGTGTAGTGTTAGCAGACAAAAAACATGGAACTAAACGAATGTGCATAGGTTACAGAAGAATAAACAAATTTGTCTTTAAGGACCGCTTTCCTGTTCCAAATATGGAATCAATTTTTAGTGTGGTAGATATTAATAACGCCTTCCTACACGTTCCTGTTGAAGAAGAAAGCAAAAAGTTTACTGCATTTGTAACAAAGCAGGGAGCGGATATTCGAGTTTAATTATGCGCCATTTGGTTTTTGCAGTTCTCCAGCATTCATTCGATTCATAAACACAATTTTTCATCATTTGATTAACGATAACATAATGATAATTTATATGGATGGTAATATTATTTATTCTGTTGACGAAGACACACTATTAATTATCTGAGATGAGCTTTTTCAATTGCTGCTCAAAAAAATTTGAAGATAAATTGAAAAAACTGTAAGTTTTTACAACACAAAGTTGATTTTTTGGCGATGATAATTGAAGATGGCAAAGTAAGACCTTGTGACGATAAATTTAGAGCCATAAAACACATTCCAGAACCGTGTAATATTAAAGGATTTTTTCCAAAATTTATTGAAAATTATTCGATTATAACTTGACCGCTAACTAATTTACTTAAAAAAGTAAAATTTATTATTGATGATGAAGCTTAAACAGCTATAAAAAGATTGAAAAACTTACTAACAGATCAACCAGTTTTAAGAATATTTTCAAGAGATTCTAAAACAGTTTAATGAGAAATGGTAATTAGTTCATTATTATAGTAAAAAACATCGGAGTGTGAGTCAAAATTACATAGTTATCACTACGAAATTAAAGCCACATTTTTGGCAATAAAAAATTACGTCACTATTTCCCAGGAATGAAATTCGATTTAGTTACAGACTGTTTGGCCTTCAAACAATCGTACGGTAAAGATGAATTAATTTCTAGATACGTGATATATATGCAAAATTTTGACTAAAATCAAGAAAGGCCCAGTACACTGATGAAACACTATAATTGAAATTTTGAAAATTCGTCCTTATGAAAATTATAAACTAGTTGGTGGTGTCTTGTATAAAGCAGTTGATGGGCAGCATCATATGGAAAAAGAAATGATACCCAAAGCACATGAAAATGTACTATAAACGTTTAATTAGTAGTAAAAGACGATTTCCTGTTTCAATGCTCGATATCAGACTAACTGACTCTTCTCTATTAATCCTTTATTAAGTTTTTAAGTGTGATTATTAAGTATATATTATTTTGACATATGTAAATAAATTGTAATAGATTACTTAAAGGCTAATAAATAATACAGAGATGTTAAAGACCTGAGGTGTAACATTTTTTTATTGAAAAAGGAAGAACTCAACAAGGGGTACCAAACTTGTTAAGTTCTTGCTTTTTCCCAAAGTTATATGTATCTTAATATATAAGTTTTATATATTTTAATATGACAAAAATATTAATGTTATAAGTTTTATAGTTTATAACTTTATATATGTATATAACCACTTTAATGAAAAAGAATACAAGAGGTTTTTTTTTTAACTGATTAATATAAATTTCAATATAATCGATTCTAATATAATGAAGTTGAGAAACGCTTCTCTTCCTCCCTCTTTAATAAAAGTAGAATTTTAATTTTTAATTATTTTATGCTTTTTTAGTCTGTTTTTGTGAACAGTTTTTTCTTTTTTATTTATTTTATTCTATACTGTTACATTACAACAATTGGCCTTCATAAATACTTTTAAATTTATCATAAGGCTGTTTCTGAATTAACACGTTATCATTGATATTCAGTGTCAAAGGCTTTGCAAATTTATCGTAATAGTTTTTATTTCGTAATTTATGTTTTTCGATTAACTCCTTTGCTAAAATATGAGTCTTTTGTAGCCTATATTTAACTTCCTTACTGTAATTTTCAACATTGTATATAGGATCAATCACTTTTTTTATAGAATCTTTAGGCATCGATGGAGACTTTCTAAAAACTAGCTCATATGGGGAGAATTTGTTATCAAAGACTGCATTTGTAGTAGTGTTATGCAAAAACGTTAAATATTTTAAATATGTATCCCAATCGGACATAACTTCATTTGCAAATGGCCTTAAGTATTCATTAAATACTCTATGAAATCACTCGTGGTGAAACGTGGTTGAAAAATTCATTTTTGTATTTAAAAATTTACATAGATCTTCTAACACTTGGTTTTTGAATTCTGTCCCCAGATCTGATTTAATAGTATTTATCGATGCATATATCAAAATAAATTGTTCAAATATTCCACGAGCCACAGTATTTGCGCTTTTATCTGGAATCGCTATAGTAAGCAGATACTTTGTTAAGTCACACTTAAGAGTTAACGCATATTTATTCCCGTAACAAGATTCAGTGAATGGATCTATTGTGTCCAAAACAACGATTTCAAAAGCCTGATTTGGCGTTAGGGTTAAAACCAGTTCTTCTTTATTTTTAGATTTTACTTTATTTAAATTTTTCACGTTTTTACGAAAGTGGCTATGTCTTTCGACATGTTTTTCCAAAAGTATTTTGTTCTGAGCTTTGCGTATAACTTTTTTTTTTGTTCACAATGCCCTCCTAAGAATGGATCGTTGTGATAAATAGTTATTAGTTTTTCTTTTCTTAATTTTTCAAATATTTGTTCAATTGGATCAGTTAATATAATTTCCAACTTCTTTAATATTATTATGCCATGGTCTTCCAAATTTTGTATACTGCAAATTTTAAAAAATATATCATCTTTTGGCCATTCTAATTTCTGAATATTTTGTTTGACAGCTTCTTTTTGGAGCTTCGAAAGCATATCGTCTAAATTCAATTTTTCGTTATCAATTGGAATATTCAGAAAAGTTAAAATTTTAAAGTTTTTATAAATGTTTATGCGCAATTGTACTAATTTATTATTTGTATACAAAATTTCGGATCTGATCTTCGGTATTTTAAGGTTAAACTCATGAGTAAATTTGCCATATATCGGTAATTTTTCTACGCTAGCGATTATATTTTCATTTTTTGGTTCTAATTGTCTCGTCATTGCTCGTTGTTATTGCAAATATCTCCTTGTTAGCGTTTTTCAATTCGTCAACTGAAATTCGCGAGAGTGCATTCGCCGCAACATTGTTTCTACCTTTTATATATTCAATTGTAAAGTTGTATTTTTGTCAGTTTTGATGATGGATCCTTCTTATTAAACAGATAGACCAATGGTCTATGATCTGACCTGACAATAAATGAAGTTCCATAAACGTGTGGTCTGAATTGTGTTATTGCAAAATAAATGGCTAAGAGCTCCTGCTCAATAGTCGGTTTCTTCTGTTCTGCTTTGTCGAACGATCTAGATGCAAAATAAATGGGCAGATCTTCACCATTGAAATTTTGGCTTAAAACGGCTCCACAACCAATTTTGGAAGCATCCACGGTTATAACAAATTGTTTTGAAAAATCTGGGTTATGTAAAAGTTTTGAAGACATTAAACTTAACCTGAGACTTTCAAAAGCTTTGCTATATTTGTCCGTCTCAACTAAAATCTACATTTTTGCGTGTTAACTGGTTTAGTGGTGCTGCCAACGAAGCAAAATCCTTGATAAATCTGCGATAGTAATTCGCGAATGCGACAAATCTCTTAACCTCGTCTTTATTGGTGGGAATTGGGTAATTTTGAATTGTTTTGAGTTTGGAATCCGGCAGATTTGAAGTGCATTTATGACCTAGGAAAGTCACCTCTGAACGAAAAAAATTACGCTTGTAGAAATTGATTTTCAAATTACATCTTAAAATATCGAAAACTGTTTTTAAATTTTTCAATTGATGTTTGGTACTACAACTAATGACGATTATGTCGTCAACATATAAGAACGCTTCGTCCGGTGACAGACCTGAAAACGCAATTAATATCATCCGTAAAAATGAATTTGGTGCTATGTTTAAACCAAATGGCTAAAACTTTCCAACGGAAAAGAACCTAAATTTCCGTTGCTAAAAAGATAATGGTGACAAACCAGGATATAGTAGTATTGAAAAATTGTTTTGCACGGTCCAAGGCTTATCTAGGATCGCATCGATCCTCGGCAGAGCGAAATTTGTCTGCGATTCAACTTCTTATTACCGACCTCTATAGTCTACCACACATTCCTATAGGAGATTTTTGCCCAGTTACACTCTTTTTTGAAACCAAAATCAAAGGGACTATTGTAGTTGGAGTACTAGTTCGACTTAAGTACTTTTGTAATAAATTTTTTAACTTGCTTATCGATTTCTTGTTTTTTCCCGAATATGGTAAACGATAATTTTTGATGTAAACCGTGTTAGCCATCACTCAACCTGAGTTCGTTCATAAAAATTAATTAACGTCATTTTGTACTCCTTTTAATGCAAATATTTCGGCGCATACTTCCTCGCATAGCTGCTAATACCTCTATCCTCTACTTCTCGGGCATTGGGTTTTCATACTCGTTTTTAAATTTTTCAATACGGTTCGTTGTCTGAATTTAGGCCTTAATCGAGTATACATCATACATTTGAAAGCTTTTCTGTTTAATATTAAAATTTGTAATATGTTTAACATTATCTGGATTACTTAACTATTTTCTGAATGGTTGTTTCGTTACGTACTAATACATTTACAATAAAAAACTTACCGTCGATATCTTTGTGCATCTACGGAAAAGTGGATTCCTTACATTGTATTGCTAAAATATTCGAAAAACTTCACACTTTGGTGGGATTACGCAAATTGGACGGCTTGTACCTGTTCTATGCGGAATTATTAATCTATTGTTGTGAAACCAAAATGAAATTGATCTATACTTTCATAACTAATATTGCACCAGATTTTATCTTTAAAAAAGTCTTTGCCAAGTATCTCCAGTCTGAAGTATATTAAAAGTCATTCTACTACGGTGTAAAAATTTGAGGGCATTAGATAATCATTCAATAATAAGATTCGTACGAATTTACTATGGTAATATAGAATTAGTTGCTAACGCCTGCAATGTTCTACTTTCTTCATTTCGATTTAGTATATCTTGGATGAATACATGAAATTATGTGTTTATTAGAGAAATATCTGCTTGAGAGTCGACTAAAAAGCTACATAATTTGTTTGTTTCCGTGCATTTTAACTTGATAAAATCTGAATAGTTTAAATTTAGGCTGTAAATAGCTTTAGTTGAAATATTTTTATTATTAGTTACTGAATGTGAATTGTTTGTGTATCCCCCA
>QOCX01001315.1:0-37552 GCA_005959815.1 Sarcophaga bullata | reverse complement strand
TGGCATTGCGAAATGAGTGAAGTAAGCGAATGTAGAAAGAGAGAAACACATGTTTCAAAAAAATAACGGTACAAATCAAAATAAGCCAAAAACAAATAGGGACTCAATGCTGTTCAAGTTGCTGAAAGCTGTTGATGATATTGAATAGAGGACATTTTGTTTGAAAAGCGAGGTGATGTGTAAGTGAAAAAGGTGGAAGACGATCTTTTTTACTTTGGTCGAGTGTGGAAGAAGGTGGCAGGCGGTTCCAGAAGAATTGAAAAGAAAACCGAGTGTGTGCAGTAGCAAAAAAAAAAAATCGTGTTGGTGAATTTTTGTTGTAAAACGTTGAAAATAAATATTTAAAATAAGAAAAAATTTATTTAAAAATCCAACAAATTAAACGTATTTCAGAAGCTGTTCGTAACGTGCGAGGGAGTAGTTACAGAAATAACGCAAAAAAGTACTTTAGAAAAAAGCTGTAAAGTTTTAAATTGTGGTGAATGTTGCAAACACGAGGTTTTGAGCAAGAAGAAATAAGAAAAATGTGTTTTTTTTTTGCTTTTACAGCGAAAAAGTGTAAAGTGAAAAAACACTAACAACAAAGTAAAAATTAATTAAAAAAAAATATAAATAAAACGCATCCATGGGAGCCTCATCATCCGCTACCTTCACCTTCCTGCAACGCCAACTCTTCCAGACATCAGCACCAGCCAGTACTCCAGCAATCTTCCCTCATCCGCTTTGGGTCATCTCAATAGTCATCAATCAGCATCATCAGCGTCATTATCTTTAACAGCATACCACACCCCTGTCTGTGGTTAGCAGCATTTAAAGAAATTTATGGCAAATATAGGTATTCGCCCGACCTTGACAAAAGACTGACCGACCTAGAACCATACAAAAAAAATTTTAAATTTAAATGCATATTTTATTAAGTGAACGTAAATACGTCAGTCCCTTAAATTAAGGTATGCATCCGAACCTTATAAAATGAGCCCGGGTTATTGGTGTTAGCGTTCCTTTTAAGCATCCTATTGACCTAGAATTAAAGAAAGAAAAAACCAATTTATAAAGTAATCAAATATATATTTTGTAAAAAAGAGGCGTTAGATAATTTCGGTGGTCCTGGCAAGAAAAAAGAAATGGCGCTTCTGTAGTTTATTTTTATTATTTGTCTTAATTTTGATTGAGCCACTTGTTTTTTGTTTTGAAATTTTTGAGTTTCATTTTGATTTATTTTTAAGAAAAACTTTAATTTTTTTTTTGTAAACTTTTGATGAATTTTATTTAAGATTTAGTTCTTTTACTTTTTTATTAATTAACTTTTATAACGTTTCGAAATGAATTTTTTTAAGATATTCTTTTTATAAAAAAAGTGTGATTAATATTGGACGACATGTAAGTCAATAGGTTGATGCATTGTTTGTAAACGAAGGGTAAGCTTGTGTTCGGCGTAGCTCCAAAATTCTAGGCTATCTGTGTTGGGATGCTTTTGGATTCCTGTGGGTGGGTCGTTGAGTTTCAATGACATCTGTAGGCTTTCCACAGATATGTTGTGTAGCTCTAGTAAGTATCTCTTCGACAATTAGTTTCAGTTGCTATTCGTTTCACTTTTGGGGCCCTAACCATTTTTTAAATAGATTTGTTCTAGCCCAAGCTGGTATGATTTTTTTGTGTGTACGCGTAAGGCCTAAGATTCGGCAAGAACCATCCCATCCGGTGAGCCACAGCCTGGCCAAAAACGCAAGCATACCCGCGCCGCCGATTATCTGGCCACACTGCCTTGTTCTTTAGAACAATTTTCATAAAAACAGCGTATTACGCATTATATTATTATCGCATAATTATCACACGAATATCAGAACAAGCGTGTGTTAGTATAATCATCAGTTGTCAGAAATCAAGAACTTTATGATTTAAAAAATGTTGCATACTCGTTTTTATATATAATTGGACATTAGAATCCTCCAGCCAGGATTACGTCTTCGTTTCTGAAACCACTTATGTCGTGTATGCAAATTTTATACATGAGTGGCGAGACCTACACTTTAAGTCGACTCTGCCAACACAGTACGTATTAGATTATGGCGACTTCTATTTGTTTTTAATGTTTAAAAATTTATGAGAAGAATAAATTTAGAAATTAGCCATGTTATGTTTGAACTCTTCAGGGTAGATTCTTGTAGTTTTTCAACTGTGTTCCATAAAAATGTGCTTAATTCCAAGGGTCTTTTGTATCGTTCAACCATTCATGTGAAATTTATTTCATAATAATAAACCTATCCTGTTTGTACTTCAATTTAAAGTTCACGTTCGCTTGTAAATAAATAGGTAACGGCATTCAAAATAGATTTTTCTTTCCTGTAAAGAGCATATGTCAGTACTACAAACCACAAAATACAGCACAGAGCATATTGCCTATCAAGCAAAATGCAAAAAAATTCTTGAAATCTATTTTAGCTCCCACCTCTTTCTATTGCGCGACATTTTAATATTTTCGCATGAAGATTATTTTCATTTTGGTGGATACTTTAATAAGCAAAATTACCGTTGTCATACAGAAGCCAATACACCCATTTACGAGTGACTGTTTGGTGCGGCTTGTGGCTTGTGTGGAGGGATCATTAGTCCATATGAGGACGGCGCAAACATTATGGTGAATGAAGGCACCTAACGCACCATGATAACCAAATTTTTTTGTACAGGCTTTTCATAGTACTGATGTGAATTATTTTTGATTTTAACAGGATGGTGCAACTTGCCACATCTCATGCCACAATCGATTTATTGCGTCAAACGTTTGATGGCCGTTTAATTCGCCGAAATGGTGGTGTCAATTGACCGCTAAGAAGTTGCGATTTGACACCGTTGGACTATTTTCTGTGGGGCGCCGTTAAATTAAAGAGTTGTGAGAGGCGTGTGTATAACCCAGAGGAAAATTGTTAGTAATATTTTGAAGTGCAACCTAATATTTTCAGGTATAAACTAATAATACGTATATATTATGGAAAATATAGAATAAATATAAAGCACCATATACCTAAAGACTGCGTATTTCACTTGATAAATATTCTTCCAAAAATGGAAATCATTTCCCATTGTTATTAGTGAATACCATTGGAGAATTGTGAATCCTACTGTAATATTTTTTCGGGTGTATTGAAACCTGAAAAAAGCGTCATGAACTTTTTTCTTTAGAAGCTGACAAGTAACTGCGTGAAATTTTACGCTCTTTTTAATGAACATTGTTGATGTTCGTGTCCTATGTGTGTAAAAACACGAAGATGTTAGACCTCCGGGGGATATTGGTGCCGATATACACTAGAAAAGGTGCTTGAAAATTGTTCCGATCGAAGAAAGGTACTGTGAGGCCATATGAATGAAAAAATTTTTCCATTTCTAATTGAAACAATTGCACTTTACAACAAATAAATAAATTTCATGAGCCATTTCGATGCAATGAACGGTAAATCTTGACCTCAAAGCTAATGTGTCCAAATGCTAATATGATACAACCCATCAACCTTTATGCTACCAATATTGAGTCGCTTACTGAATTATAGTACCTGGTTAGGGAAGGTACATACGATCTTAACAACAGAATTACTCAAAAATTAAAGTCGTTTAATGTGAAAAAAATCTTCAATTAAATACCAGTGCGTGAATGCATTTTATTGCTATTGCATTCACTACATGAAGCGGCAAATATTCTAAAATCAATTTGATTTTGAGTTTCACTCATGCATGGACTTCATTCATAATAAATTTACGTTTCAATTGCATTGTTCCAGACAAAACAAAAGTGAAATCAATTTCAGATTGTTTCTGCATAAAATTATAAATTTGTGTGTATGTGTGCTTTTAGAAAATATAATCAAAATTTTTTCTATAGAATTTCATTTATTGTGTGAGATTTTTCAAGTGTTTATATGCCAAATATTTAAAAGTAAAAAAAAAAATTTTTTTTTTTTCATTTCATCACATAATGGAAATTTTTCCTAAGAATATTTCAACATTCTTTTGTAACAGAATTTTAAAATTCATTTTTTTCTAAATTTTTCTTTAAAATTCTGAATCCATTAGGAATTTTTAGAAAAGTATCTTGCTTTGAAGTATAATGGATTACATGGCATATGGATTAAATTGTTATTCACACTCTTCGATAGGCTCAGCAATTCAATTCAAAAATAACCAAGAAAATGATTTTCTTTTTAAATTTTATTTTCTTCAGTTTGCAAAACAATTCAATTGAGTTTTATAACATAATTGTAGTATTTCCTTGTTATTGAAAAAAAAAATGAAAGAACAAAATCTAGAAGTTTATGAAGAAATAAAACTTATTTTATTAATAAAACGATCCTTTACCTTAAAATGTTGTAAATAAAATTACCTTCATCTCTTTACTACCAGAACAAGGCACTGATTCATGACTGGAAATACAGTCTTTTCCTCCATCTCACACCCATAGCTGCTGCAGCAAACGCTTGCCGGAATTCCGAGTATTTCGGCATGCCTTTTATATACTGTTGCCCTTAAGAGTCATTATTGTGCGTAGGATGGCCTCTTCTTATCCATGCGCTTTCAGTTGAGTTTAACAATATGCCAACGCAATGGAGCTTGCTTGTAATGAGTGTGGATAATATCAAAATTAACTGAGGAAAACACGATGGGTTTGTATCAGCTTTGGCCAGCTCATCAGCAAAGCAATTTCAAGATATATGAATACACATACGGGTTATCTTTAAATGATACTTAATTTTTCGGAGCATTCAAGTAACTTGCTTTCTGTAGACGATACAGGATATATTTTCCATTCCATGTGATCGCTTTTGTGCCACTTACATTCGATAATTTCGCTCCATTGTTTCATTGGAATAACGACTGCTTGAGGTATACGTATAAAGGGATTTGTTATTTAACCTTATGCACACGAACAGCGCCTGAGAAGTGCCATTCTATTCTTTACTTCAACTCGAACGGCGCTTACAGGCGCCATTACTATTTATAATAATAAATTTTTAAGATTAGTTTAGTATGTATCAGGGGTACTTAGATCATTCAGCCTGAGCATGTAAAATCGTAGTAAAAACTTTGGTGTTCAATCAAGTAACATTCTATTAAATTCTAGAGCCGAGAGCTCGCCAGGGCTATTTTTCCGGAATACTCTTAAATCGATTTAGGAATGCATTTTACCTCTTTAAAGCTGGCCATTAAGCGGAAAGACGCTAGGCTCACTTGGCCCTAATAGGTAGAAGGCGCACCAAATAGTTACTTGGACTTGGTCGTAACGTAATCTCGATCACAGTGCTCAAGTGAGCTTCTGGTATCAAAGCTCCCGCTCTAACCTAACCTAAGTGAAAATACTGATAAGCAAAATCAAAACAATTTTTTTTATTAAAATTACTGTCGGTTATTAATAAAACTCAATTCAAACGTCCATTATTGCCACAGTATTTTTCCGCATATGCACTGCATTTTGTCTTAGCCACAATACAATACACTTCAATAGACACTCCATGGGAAGGGATAATTAATAGAGTGTTGAGGAGTATAGAGTTGAGTCCATTCGAAAGTGTTACAGCTAGGGGAACACTGCATGCTACTCATAGCAACGGCATAGATAGACTTAGAAATGCGGACGATATTATTCCAGAAATATTACCGGAAGCTCGACTCAAGTTGATAAAATATTGATAACACAAATCGTCATTGTCACAGAATCGAAATGTACAAAACCCTGTTAAAAGATCGGTTGCCAACATCTGATTATTCCTGAGTGGTTTAATTCATAGCTGAGATCCCATATTTTTGTAATTTCTAAATACAAGTCTTATGCGGCAACTTAAGTATTGTAGAATCTTGTTTATGATTGCTTTGTAGAAATATACGTAGACAACGAAAGAAATTCTAACTGAGCTCAATTGAAAATAAAACTTTTGGAAAAATACTGTCAATATTTCCAATTACATTTTTTCCATCAGGATATGTATGGAATGGACAACGCTATCAGGTCCTTTAGGTTAAAAGGTGATGCGGACCAATCTATTTGTAGGGATTTTTTTTGATTTCGCTTAACAGTCTTGTAAAGCCATATTAGGAGGCTATGGCATGATTCTTTTTACACAAATCATTGTCCAACAATCTTTCAAATTATTGAATTTAACCCAAAACGATTTAACCCATAAAGGTAATTAAATAAATTCCTTTATTAGAAATCATAATTAAAGAGAGAGAGAGAGAGAGAGACAGAAATTTTTTTTGCAAATTTTTCTTGTATACGAATAACATGAATTTGTATGAATTGTGTTATAATTTTCAGGGTATCAATGCATAATTATTTGTTGTTGTATATTAATCTCAATCCTACAAACCATACAATTATAATACAGTGTGTGTAGTCATTATTGCTATAGGCGTCATATTGTATTTGTTTATTTTGTTGTGCTGCTTTGCATATTAACTAATTCAGTTATTATTCCTTAACTGTATGAACAAATATGCAAATACAGTTACTAATTTAATTACTCATTCACTCACATACTACTTAACCACTAACACATACATATTATATTGTATATTTACATCTACGAGTACATATTTATTGTCAACTCTATGGGAATTCCGTTTGAACAGGGTTGTATATTCGGTGTCTATCTGATTTACACGTTATATCGTTCTCGAGGTTCTCACATATATACTGCCGATATTCTTAATGACCCTGGTTAATCCACTTTCTCATAATCTGGAGCCGTAAGGATCAGTAAAAAATCCTACAACTCTGCCTATAGAATATGCAGTCAGTGTTTAATGCTTAAAGTGATGCCCTATTTAGAAACTATTGTGGTTTTCCTTTTTACCACGTGTTGCTTCCGTCTCAGCTTACGATCCAATACACATCTTGATCTCCTTATCACGGAAATGAGGGCTGTCATAAAGGAAGAAACAGAACTTAATTTTATTTCGATTTCAATTCTGTTCTATCGGTCATGTTCAGATTTCTCATCCGTCATCTCATGTTGCATCTTTCATACGTGATATCTACTATTTGCTTCGTGCTTTTAAGCAATGCTGAAGGTGAAGAGAGCTTAATGCATCTAAGGCTGCGTAAAATCGTTTGTCTAGTGGAAGTATAAGACTATCCTTGCCTCCTGCCGAAGTCAATGGATTGCTACTAAACCATTTGAGAAGGAAGGGAAAGAGTCCTTTCAAATTCGCTGCCTTAAATCCTGAGAAGTCTTTTATTCCATTCTTTATCTTATCTTGTCTCCATCGATTGTGTTGGAAGATAAACGTTAATAAATATTCATGTACCTGTCGTTTACAGATAGACATACAAATTGTACAAAAGAAAGATAAAAAGAAACTAAAAACGATTGGCATTCTCTAATTGTAAGCAAGCTGCGTTAAAAGCAATTCTTAAGTTCAATTAATAAAACAATAAAAAGAAGCAAATAATTTAAAACTCTAGAAAAAAAAAGAAAACTTACGTTTAACAAATGCATTCAAGAAATTCTAAAAAGAGAATAAATTTTTAATTCCATCGTATACAGAATGTAAAAGGCTTTCATTACATTTGCAACAATAAATGGCTTTTGCAATTCGGCAAATTTTCGCTGTCAATAAAAATTAATTACTTTTTTGTTGTTTTTTTTTTTTTTGCAATTTTACAAAGCATGTCTATTTTAATTAAAAATAAAAACAAAAGCGAGTAACTATAATTAGAAAAGAATTTTTATTATCCGCCTGTTGTTGAGATATAAAACAACTATGCCGTTGACAGAAAACAAATTCAAAATGGTGGCACATCTAGAATTACAAACACAATTGAAAAAAATTTATTTGTTATCAATCGAGGAAATTATGGCATTTGAGAAATAAACTTCTTATTAATTTCATAGACTCTTTAATTTTAACCCAAAATGATAGAAACGCATTAGGTCCACACAGCAGATTGTAATGCTTTTTAATAAAAGTTCATCTTAATAGATGAACTTTAAAGTTAAAATATTTGAATAGCATCACGTATTTCGCATTGGCAATACAGTACTTCCTGGATATAAACACCCGGAATATAATAATTCTCCAAATAATAATAATAGCTTCAAAATTTAATGAAAGTATTTCCAATACACGCTACAGTACTTCCTGGATATAAAAAGAAAAAGTTTTGCTTCAAAATTTAACGAAAGTATTTCCATAAATTCATTCCGCTATTAAGCATTCCCCACATATAAGCGTGAACAATTTTACTTACAACTTTAAATTTTCTTAAAAATAAAAAGTTCGTACATATGCTCCCCGCTAGTTCACTAGCTCCTAAGTTTGCACGATTAAACATTGGATTTTTTTTTATGGGGATATATTTGTTTCATGGAGATATTATGCTGATAAAATAGCATCTTTTGAACGATTCCAAGTCAACGTTCACTATTAATAGCATATGAATAGTAATAACTTAAACAGCGCTATGCGGTTTCATTCTGATCAAGGTAAATGCTTCACGCTGTCCCATACAGAAGACGTAACAAACTGAGGCAACTACATCTCAGATAATTGATTCCCGATAGAAAACCTACAGTCCAGGTGCAGATCTCGGATAAGTAAACGATCAGAATCCCTGCCTAGTTAATGTTACAATAGGACTCTTGACTATGCCTACAAAAGTCTGTTGTGGATCCATTTTATTTAGCAATTTTTTCGCTGTTATCCGAAGATCATACGAGGACCCAACATATTACAATTTTGTTTATCACACTGAGTTGTAGAATATGATCGAAGCCTCCTTCAACCAGTCAACATTCCCTTGAATACAAAACCAGTGTAGTCTGCACGTGGCTATAAGCTCACTGGTGCTTAAGAATTCCCGGCTTATAAGTACAGTCCTGTAAGCATTTTTAAATGTGCTTTTATCCGGGGAACACTGTATATAATAATAATAATAAACACGGTGTGATTGTGAATATGCACCCGAGTAATAACATTGTGTATTAAGTTGAGTAGAAGAAAAAAAAAAAGAAACTTCTTTTTGAACTTACCACACAAAATTATTGATTACACAAATATTTTCGAACCGATTTTAAAGATTTAAATTTACCTGGAAAGGCGAGAGAGAGAGGCTTTATAATGCAAGAATTTATAAATGCAAGAATTTCAGAATATCAATACTTATTATATATTTTTTAAATGGATTTTTCAATTAAGAATGGCCAAACTTGAAGTTGTTAGTCTGGTGACTAGTGACTCGACTATTAAAGTGAAGTTTGTGAGTTCGATTCCCGCCAGAGACTCCAGTCTTTTACATTACACTAAGCATATGGTCGAAGTAACTTAGCTCGTAAATAATTAAATATTATTTGAAATTGTGTTGGCAAATTAGTAACTAAAATAACTAAAAAAAATCCTAAGTACACGCTAATAGTTTGTATAATTTATTAAATTTTTTTCATACGTTTTCTTTCTAAAATATTTTGGTTTAAACAATAAATTATACTATGCGACAAAATACAAAAAAATTTTTTAATACATCCGAGTAACTACCTAGCTAAGTTGTTTAGTTTAGTCGAGTAGAAATTCAAAATATTTTCTCGAACCCTCTAAACTTGTTTTATTTAACAGAAACTGTTTTTTTTTACTTTACGCAGAAATTTATTGATTACAACAACATTTCTGACCCAATTTCCAAACTTAAACCTTATGGAAAGGAGAGGGATGAGCCTTTCAAACGATATACAAGACCTATATTATTTGACTTAATATGCTATGTGGTTGGATGAGCTAAACTTGACAATTGCGAATTTTTTTTCATATTTTTTCAAGTTTGTCCGTTCATAGTAGCAACCTTTAATTGAAAATACGAAATAAATAATGACATTCTAAAGTACATTATCTTTTGAAGAAATTGACAAATTTCGTTTGATCAAAACAGATGAAAATTAGCATACTTATATTTAAAGAGTCTTACAATCGAGTTATATTCTTCATACGTAAATATTTTCAAAATGAACTTTTCGTTCAAAATTTTAAGAAATTTTTGTGGATTTTGATGGTTTATCGGAAAAATGTGTCGCAATTCATATTTGTGCGACTACCAGGTGGCCTATGTTTTCGCAAAAGGAAATAATAACATTTGCAAAAAACGCAAATATTAGCCGACTTCTGGTGGTCGTGCTAACGTGAAATTGACACATTTTGTGATAAACAATTAAGATCCATCAAAAATTCTAAAAATATTTGAACTGAAAGTTTCATTTGATAAGATAACATATATAAAAAATAGAAACACAACTGTTTTATATTTTAATTAGTAACTACTTCAATTTTTGTCCGATTTGATCAAACGAAATGTCAATCCCCTCTCCTCAAGATAATGCACTTTCAGAATGTCATCATTTATTTTATATTTTTTAATTTAATTTTGCAATTATGAATAGCTAAACTTGAAGAAATGAGAAATAAAATCATCTTTTCCAAGTTTACCCTATCAAAACTTTATAAGATATAAGTTTGAAAAAATGTTTATGTATACTGTTCTGAAGGTTAATCTCTTCCCTTTCTAAAACTTTGGATTTTTAAAATAGGTTCAAAAATATCAAAAAAAAAAAAAACAGTTTTTGTCAAGTAAAACAAGTTTGGAGGGTTGGAGAAATATAAAAAAAGTATTTTTGAGTTCCACTCAACTTAGTGAACAGCTTATGAAATTCATCGGGTGTATTTTCACCGTCGCCCGGTGGTTTATGGAATAAAAAAAAATAATATTTGCTGCTATCATAACGTTTCCAGATTAAATTCAATTTAAAATGTATGCCATCTGGTTGTGACCGACAATAAATATTGTGATTGAAGGTTAATTTATGACACTTTAAAAATGCCAGTGAGTTTATAAAATCCACAATTTATTTAAAATGTGGATGAAACGCAAAAAATTGAAAAAAATGACAATTGCAAAGTATTTGTTAAATAGAGGAGGAGATATTTGAATGGAAAATACAGAAAATTGTAACAAAAAAACACGACATATTTATTCGTATTTATTTATTTTTCATTTTTTCCATGTTTATTTTCCTTTTTAAGTGTGACAATGAAATCAAAATTCCAGTAACTGAAAAAAAATAAAAAAAATTATGCGAGCAGATCTGGACTTTGTGGCATTCTCTCTTAGGTAGTTGATGGAGCAGAAAGAGCCATAGCCGAATTATGGTCTGACAATGTGGCCAACACTTTCATCCCGCTATCAGATGGATTTTGCTATTTAAAAGCTCCCAAGGGCAACTGGCACGTTAAGTCGTTTTGCGATTTAAGAAAATAATTTAAAATATAATCGAAAATACTATTCTAACGACATCCGAATTTCCTTCAATATGGAAGCATGCGAAAATTATCTCCATAACTAAACCTGATTTAAAATATAGACCTATAGCGATTTTACCTTACCTGTCTAAGGCTTTTGAACGTTTGGTCGATAAGCAAATCGCCAACATTTGCATGAAAATTCGTTACTGTCTACTAGTAGTCTGGCTTCAGACCTAAACACAGCTGCGCTACGGCTTTAGTGGATGCTATGGAAGAGTTGAGGTCAAAAATGGATCAAAACACGGTGTCTTTTCTGGTACATCTAGATCACTCGAATGCTATCGATACTGTTGATCATGACATTCTTTGTCACAAGTTGAAAAATAATTTTAGTTTTTTAACATTAGCAGTAAAACTATTATGTACGTACCTGTATAACAGAAGTCAGATAGTAAACTATGGGGATGTAAATCATATAGCAGCCCGGTAAAAAGAGGTGTACCACAGGGTTCAATTCACGGCCCTCTGCTATACATAATGTATTGAAATGACCCACCTTCTCGCATTACACTGCGGATTTCAAATATATGCCGATGACGTCCAACTCTGCGTTGGCTGTTTTAAGACTGACATCGACAATCGTATGTTGAGATTGAACCAGGACCTTGACAATATATTTAAATGGGCAACTGCAAATTTCATGAATGCGAGCAAATCTAAGGCTATAATAATTGGAAAAATTGGCATTTCGCCGAACTTATTGCCAATCCAAGAACTTGGACTTAATTTTTAATAATCAACTTTCCTGGACTAGCTATATTAACTCGATTTGTGATGTTGAGGAACCTCTGTAGGACTCAATCCTTTACGTCTTTTAACATACGAATCCTTTTGGCGAAAACACACTTAATTCCCACCCTTTTATATGGATGTGAGCTCTTTGCGGGTTTGGACTCTATTAGTAAAAATAAGATTAACGTAACTTATAATAATATAGCAAGAAACATTTTTGGACGCAGCAGATATAGTGGAATCTCGCATTTTTGATACGGAATTTCCAATATGTCAATGGAAAACCTTTTGAGATATCATATGCTAATTTTCCTACACAGGATTATCTATCGAAAGGAACCAAACTAACAGGGGCTACAGGATAAATGCCATAAGGCATTTTAGACACCGGAAACAGGTGTCTAAAAGGCACTTTTTTATAAATCCTATTCGTTTGTGGAACCAACTTCCGTCAGAAATTCAATTGAAAAGCAATGTAACGCAATTTATGACAGCAATTTCCACACACTTTACTTTTCTTTGAATTCTTCATTGAATTCTTCTTCAAGGCTAACTTTAACTTATTAATATTAATAACATTTCATGCTAGTCATCCTGTTATCATACAATTGTGTAGGGATTCTAGTAAGAAGCCCCTTAATGGTTACATAGATGCACAATTGTGTCTTAAAGCTATACAATATGCAAACACAATTTACTGTCCTCTAAATTACAGCTTCAATAAAAGAATTGTACATAAGTTTCCTTGAATCACTTGGAATAAACTCCGTAACTCTTGCTGACTGGACAGCTAAGCATCCCCTATGAAGCTTTCGTGTATTTATCCCAATGGGAGAGTAATAATTTTACCTTATCAGGAAGTTAAACATAGACGCTAAGCGCAGGCAGGAACGTTAAAAGAGAGGAGACGTAACAACGGTCTCATGCCAATGCTATCATGTAGCCTTATCATGCTATAGAAATCTGTGTCTTGTACATATTTCATTAACTACTTTCAGTCCACTCCTATGAGACGAATTATGTCTGGTATAGTGTCATTACTAAATTATTGAGATATCGAGATTATGAAAGCTGTGCAATGACACAAATAACTGCTCCATCTTTCCGACCAACCAATATTATTCAGGTGTGCATGCAAGGCGGAGTGTCCCATGAGTACCTCCAAAAGCTCAGGCCGCCGGAATTTTGTTTTAAAATATTCACAAATCGCCCCACAGTATTTTTGTTATTCTGTGTCTTTATTACACAATAAGCGTCATATGTACTTACTTAAGTACTAATTTAAGTACTAATTCAAATGGAAACGTACCATTTAAAACAGTTAAAGATATAGCAATTGCGGTAGAGTATCTGATTCGTAATAAATGGTAAGGATCATAGAATGCAAATCCAAAGAGGTTCCTTAAAAATCTTTAATAATTTGCTGACAAAGATCTCTTAACTTAATGTGCCAATTGAGCAATTCACAAAACCTGAAGTTTTGAAAGTTATTAGAAGAGGTTTGCAGCAGTAGCATATTGATATTGACAATGCCTATCGGTGGAATCCTGGTTTTTTCATAAGCGAGTTCTCAAGTAGTGGATAACAACTAGAACGAATTTTCATGAGCTGTCTTAGTTGTTTAAGAAAATAATGTGATCATGCTTAAGAAGTCTAATCGTTATTGCAGGCAGCAAAAAACGGATATGTGGGTGTTCCCCTAAAGCTAAACAAACTAAGCAAAATTACTTTGCAATGAATCACATACCAGCGATAAGTGTTACGTTCTGAAGAAAAAGGTCCGAATGCACTAATTAAAGGGGAAGAATCTACAGATAATAAAAACAAATTGATAATAAGTTTAAAATTACGAAGTATCCAAGCAACCATTCCACAATCTGACGCTGATGTTTCTGGTATCGATATTATGTCATTCATATACTATCGATTAGGATGGCTATTTTAACTTTTAACGTTATTCTACTACTTGAACATTACACTGAGAGCTGAAAGAATGTTTCAAATAAAATTGAACCGCAATTAGACAATAAGCATAAAGGTCGCTAAGTCAAAATCTTCTCAACAATTGTGATGACTAATCTAACGCCAATATAAGGAATTCTTACTTATTTAAAGTGAAGCAATTCTTGAGTTCCTGAAGGGCGACATAAGCAGTCGAAAGTTTATTATTATTGAAAATGGTATGTTTGTGTAGTTCTTCGTTGCTAGAGAAAGATCGTAAGATTATCAAAATTATTATGATCTTGGTTAATTAATGCTCACTTCTACAAGGATGATTGTACCAACTCGAAGCATGGTTGTGACGATGTGAATGTGATTGTTGTCGTATGTAAATGTTGTTATTCGATTACTACTCACTATACTTTTGTTTTTTTACTGCTTTTATGATGAAATAAAATCTTTTAGCACTTATGTTATAAACACAATAAGCGCAACGCAGCAAGTTCAACAACAATTTTCCAAATGCAGTCTCATGTAAGCTGCATGCACATTAATTATTATAAAGGCAGCAGCAAACCGCAACTAAAACGTTTTTCCAGTTTTATATTTCATACATAGCGTTTTAAAATCTGTATTGTATTGCCAGCACAAATGCTCTTGTAGTGAACACCAATTCTCTCATTGCTAGGAATAAAAATGGAAATTAGCCTAAAAGCAAAGCAGCAGAATTTTTACTTGTAGCAGCGCTGCCTTTAAAAAAATCACTCTTCATAGACAATCATGTTATGGAAGTTATGTTTTTTTTCATAAGTTTTGATTTACTTTTACTCGTAACATAATATGAAATGTAGACATTTACCTGTCGTGAGGAGTAGACATTCACGTGTCGTAAAGAGTAGACATATTAGTCTTAAATTGTTAACGTTTTGTTCTACTTTATTGAAATGACTGTAGTCTAGTAGATAGTGTGTTGGTTTATTAGACGTAAGGCCATGACTTAAATCCCAGGTCAAGAAATCTCTAACGAAACGGAATACGAGAAAAATTTCAATAGAGCCCTCCTCTCAGCATTTTTCTGGCAAAAACTTTCTTAAAAATTCTGTCATTCGCAGTTAACTTTGAACTGTTGGTTCCTCCACTTATGTATGCATTAACACACACATAACATAAGTGGTGTGGAAAGCTGGGTCGTAATACTGATTGAAGGGTTGTAATGATGAATTATATACGTATCATGGACCCCTTTTTAAGCTTACCACCTACCAACTACCGCACTGGGCTGAACTCATTTTACTGGCTACAATAAATTTTGATGAAACTTTTATCAGCAAAATATTTATAGAAAATCTACACTATCTACAGCCAAGCTATAATTGTTATACAAGAGAAGTATTGTTTCATTTCCATAACAATAAGAGACAATCTAAAATAACATTAATTGTACTCTTCAATATGTGTTCAGAACTGGTGAAATTGAAGTAAATTATATGAAAACTGTTATACTTGCAATACAAACATGTTTGTTATACCATTGCAAGACATAACGGATTCTATTCTATGTTTTTATAACATTAAGGGGTATAGAGAGACAGTGATGTAGTACAACTTTAATTGTGTTTTTTTCTGCTACATACACACTGTATGGTACAGACAAGTATTCTGTGGACGATATTCGTTTAGCATATGAGAAATTCGTATTTATTTACGTTAATTACACTATGCTACAAAATACAAAAAATTAAATACACCAGAGTAACTACCTAGCCAAAGTTGTTTAGTTAGTTGAGGAGAGTTCAAAAATATTTTTTTATATTTCTCGAACCCTTCAAACATGTTTGTTTTTTGGACTTTACGCAGAAATTTATTGATTACACAAACATTTCTGAACCAATGCCCAAAAACTTAAACCTTATTGGAAAGGAGAGGGATGAGCCTTTCAAACGATATACAAACATATATTATTTGACTGAATATACTATCAGGTTTGATGAGCTAAACTTGACAATTTCGAATTTTTTTCATATTTTTTCAAGTTTGTCACGTATCCGATAGTAGCAAACTGTTAATTGTAAGATACGGAATAAATACATGACCATTTCTAAAAGTACATGTTATCTGTGGAAGAGATTGACATTTTCTTTGATCAAACCGATACAAATTAGTGTATTTATGTATTTTAAAGAAGTCGTAAAGCAGTCGAGTGTTTATATTTCATCAGCGTAGCATTATATATTTTCAAATGAACTTTTCGTTCAAAGAAATTTTCAGAAGAATTTTGTGGGGATTTTGGATTGGTTTTATCGAAAATATGTCATTTCACATTTGCAGGCGACTACCGAGAAGCTGGCCCTAGTGTTTCGCAAAAGGAAATAATGAACATTTGGCAAAGAAGAAGCGGCGAAATGACTGTTAGGCCGGACTTCTGGTGTTGGGTCGTTCGAAGAGCGGTTGGTAATTGACCGTTCGATTTTGGCTGATTAAACAATCGTAAGAGTGCATCAAACAATCTAAAAATATCTCTGGAACTGGAAGAAGATCTTTTTTCAATTTTTTTTTTTGAGTAAGGCAGGATTTTTGGAAGAATCGATATATAAAGGAATATACACACACACTGGTGTGTACATCATCGGGTTAAAATAGCGTAAACTACTGTCATTTTGTTGTTCCGATTTGATTCAACGAATATGTCCAATCCTCTTCTCCGTGAACCGTGTGAATGCACTTTCAGAATGTCATCATTTATTGTATATTTTTTAATAGTAATTTTGCTGAATGTATGAATAAGCTAAAGCTTGAAGAAAGTGAGAAATAAAAAAATCATCTGTTTCGCAAGTTTAACCCTATCAAAACTTTATAAGATATAAGTTTGAACACAAATGTTATGTAGAATCCTCATTTCTGAAAAGTTCTAAAGGTTAATCTCTCCCCCTTTCTAAAAAAAATCTTTGGATTTTTAAAATAGCTTCAAACATATTTTGGTAATCAATAATTTTGTGTAAAAAGATCAAAGAAACAGTTTTTGTCAAATAAAACAAGTTTGGAAGGTTCGAGAAATAGCTGTGACTACGATGGTCTTAAGCTTAATAAAGATATGAGGAGTATGTCTTCCTATTCTTGTTTACATAGAATATCCATATAGTTTCTGTCTTCCTTATCAGCTTCACTCAACTTATTACAATTTTTCCTAGTTCTAGTCACCTGGGTTCTTTCCAGGTGATTTTTGCAAATGATGCACGATAGTGTCTGTAGAATATGTTTTATTTGTTGGTCGAAGGATTTTTTTATGTTTTTTATGTTTTTTATGTTTTGATACACTCTTCATTTCATTACCATCTCTGTGTACTCATATGAATGAATGCAGAGAATAATGAATACTTTTCTCAGTATACATACTACATAATTGGTTATTACAACACTTCAGTTGGTATTTCAACCTAGTTTCTCCTACACCATCATAAAAAGATGAATGAGATTACAACAACAATTCATTTTGTAGTGAATGTATAATTTTAAGTTTTATGAACATTCACGCAGGTCTTTATCCACCGCTATACATTAGGCAAATTACTGCAAAATCTTATTTTATGCTGTGTTTAATGTATGGACGCTGTTAATCTGTTGTGAACTGCGATTCGATCAGCTAAATAAAGTTAAACGTATTATATACAGATAGTCGCTCTAGTCTAGTAGGTAGTGTTTTGACTTATTAGACGTAAGGCCACGGTTCAAACCCCAGGTCAGACATCAAAAACGGAACAAAATATAAAAAATTTTTCTTTGGCGATTGCCTCTCAGCAAATTTCTGGCAAAAACTCTAAGAATAAATAAAATTGTCATGAAAAGTTTGGCAAAAAATCTGTCGTTCGAAGTCAGCTTTAAACTGTAGGTCTCGTCACTCATGTATAAAATTAACTTACACAACATAAGTGGTGTGAAGAGCTAGGCTGTAACCCTGACTGAATTATTGTAATGGCCAATTATGTTATGTACATAGGCATGTAATTTATTATAACATTGTTAGATAATTGCATGGCTTTACCTGCTTGAAATCACTTACTTAAAGTTAAATACTAAAGAAATATTATACAACGGGCTCTCCAAGTTATCTGTTTCAAATTGCTGCGAAATTACACAGAATCGACACGGTTTTGCAGCGAATGTCAATTAGTGATAGTTTTGATATACGTTTGTTGGGTTTGACCGATTATTGTTTACATATTATCAATCACTTCATTTCCATATGAAGGAACTGTTTAAACTTGTACTCTAAGCAGTTAAAGTGTCAGAAAATAAATCAACGACAAATAGCGCATATTGGCAGCGATTGGCATGAAACTACGACAACTTGTAAGGGAGGTTCCTACATATTAATCCTGACAATAAGTTATAAACTTTAGTTATTTCTTCTTTATATAGGCTTAAAGGAGACAATTTGACATAGAGAGCAAAAGATAAAATTGCATTATGCTATAAACACAATAGACGCAGCGCAGCTAACTCAATAATCTCTAAACAAATATAATACATGGTTGTATATGGAAATAATTATTTTAAAGCAACGATTCGATTTTATTCACACCAAAGAAAGAATTAGTGCTCACAGTTAAAGAACTTATGCTGGCAAAGAGAGGATTAATGCTGTCAATACAATAATAATCATGAATAGAGGTTTTAGTGGCATGATTTATAAGAATTATTTTGTTTTTTTTTTGTTTTTGCTGCCTTTATTCTAATTAATGCGCATGTAGCTTACCTAAGTTTCCATTTGCAAAATTGTTGTGCTTTTCGTGTTGCGCTTATTGTGTTTATAGCATGAATTTAAAAATTGAAATGTTTAAACGGAATGGAATTATTTTAACAATACACCAATATGCACATGTACACATAGGCCGTGTAGGAATTCATATCTCAAGGAAAATTACTTCGTAATATTTTCTACTGTTATACTTCGTCCTTTAATGTTTCATTATTTTTTCATGCAGGTTTTGTTGTCTTATAACTTTTGTGTTTCATTTCATGTTTCATTTGTTTGCTTCCATTTATAACTGTGATACTTTAGAGAACAATTGGTAAAGGAACACTTCAATGGTTTGCAGACACTTTAGGGGAAAGAATAAAAAATAAAAAGATTTCTTGCTTCAAGAAAATGCCATGTATTCGGGGGGAAGTGACAGTCTCAGGTCGTACATAGCAATTGTAATAAAATTTAAAGCGTTAAAAAGCACAAGATTGAAGTACAAGATTAAAGAAAGCAAGCAAACGAAATAAAAGGAAATGCTACAGAAAATTTGAGCGCTTAGTAGATATGTGATGGAAAACTATCTAAAATGTACACGAAGGAAAGCATGGAAAACTAACATTTTCATGAGCAAAGTTACAAAAAAAAAATATTTTCGTTAAAATGCTTATGAAGAACTAGTTTTTTCCTTCGACCGTTGTTGAAAGAAAATACGTGTAAATGGAATATAAACGTTACAACCATTTATGCAACACTGTATGTAATATGGTGTACAATAAAAAATGTGCATTTCATATGCATGTGAGAAAAATTGTTGCCCAACCAGAAAATATTTAGTTGAGCTATAAATATTGCAGCAATTACGATTAGCCAGAAGCAAAATTTATTAACAACGTGAGTAACTGAAATTATTATTATTACCACAGCATAACTTCTGCCGCCACTGATAATTTTTGTTTCATTATATAAAAACTAAAAACAAAACAACAAACCACTCACTATTACATACACACATACTCGCACATAAAATTCATTTTCGGAATTTCATTTACCAAAAGGTGGATTTAAATTTTTTTTAAATTTTTACTTTTACTTGGCACACCTAATAAAACTATCGTGTAACTAAAATCTTAAAATTACATCAAAGAGGCGGACAATCTTTCATAATTCATTGCAAAGATGATCAGATAGTATTACAGTAGCAACTGCAACAAATACAGGAGAAAAGTAACACAAAAGAGTTTTAAACAAAAACAAATATGACATATGCTCACATAAATATATTGAAAGAAAATAAGAAGTTAATCTATAATGATATACGAGTATACGAGGGTTTGAAAGGAAAAATTAAAAGTGCTGCGATCGATATAACTGTCTTATTTCAATTTATCAGCTTCTGAATAGCAGTAAAATTCCTTTCAGTTCTTCTTCTTTTCAGAAGAACTAAATATCGTTTAATCTTCTCTAACACATTGGAAATGTTTGTGGGAATCAAAGGTCTTAACGTCTAGGTAGCATGATCCTTAGATTTCGAAATATGTTGGATTATATCTGTGGTCCCTTGAAATGACAGTCAAAGGCAAAAATTATACTTTCGAGAAAAATCACTTCTTATATACAGAAGTTCATTCATTCATTCATAATTGGCCATTACAACCCTTCAGTCAGGATTACGGCCTACCTTCTCATACCACTTATGTTGTGTGTATTAATTTTATACATGAGTGGCGGGACCTACAGTTTGAAGTCGACTCCGAACGACAGATTTTTGGGAAACTTTTCATGGCAATTTTATTTACTCTCAGGGTTTTTGCCAGAAATCTGCTGAGAGGAAGCCGCCGAAGAAATATTTTTTTCATATTTCGTTTTTGATGTCTGACCGGCGATTCGAACCCTGGTCTTTCGTCCAATAAGCCAACGCACTACCTACTAGACTACGGCTACAGAAGTGCTTTTAGAAACATGAGAAACTGCATTAAAAAAAATTTATTTCAGAATAAAAGATGCTTACATAGGCAAGCCTAAGACCAAAAACTATAATGGTTAAAACCGAAATAGGAGAGTTAATAAAATTCCCATGAAAAGTTTCTTAATTATTGTATCGTTCGAAGTCGATTTCAGCTGCCACCAACTCAGGTATAAAAAATGAACAGACACAACATAAGTGTTGTAGGCGGCAGTAACTTTGACTGTAATGATCAATTATGTATGTACTCGTATGTATGTATGTATGGATTATGTATGTAAAAAATATGTAGATTAACGATTTTACAACGGAAGTCTATGAAAATAAAATTTCAATAATTGGATAATCACTTAATTATTTAAATATTACCACAGTACGTAATTGATAGAATTTTTTGCTCAATTTGTTAAAAGTTGTGATATTATGTGACTTGAAAGGTTAAAATCTTGAATTTTCATTAAATTTTTTAAAGAATTCTTAATTTTTTCCAGCACCTTCAGTAATCTTAAACATTTTCCGCAACTGTTCAGTTAGAGTCAAAACTGTCGTCTGCATTTGTACGCTATTGTAAAGCCATTCCAGTCATATTGATCGATTGCCTTCAAAATGAGTGGGCAATTCAGCGGATTGTATAGATAATCCCTTAATTCTTCTCAGAGTTTATTTCATTCTCTTTATATTTGTGAAATGATTAAGACTTCCTTTTTTTCCATCAATGCCGTTTGTACTCCGCTGGAAATCTTTTTGTGTCCCACTTTATATTTCAATACACATATAGATGACATCTGATCATACCTTTTCTTTTACGTGGGTCCAACACTAACGCTAGGTTTCTTTCTCTCATTGTGAGGAAATAGGATGTGGTCCATTTCTAGATGAATTGTAATGTGAACGAACAAAATTGTTAAATTTGTAACAATACCATGCGGCATCAGATCCAAGAGTGTCTTTCTAACACATTCCTGGTATTGAATTGGTGAGGATTTTAGGCAAAAAATATTTTTAATATGACACATTAGAATGAGTAAGCATTTTAGTGAACAGATTAACGATAAATGGGACATAGACTGAAAGAAATAAAAATATAAAAGGATTTACAATAATAAAGTGATTAAAAACTAGTAAACAATCAAAGTTAAAGTTTGTTCAACAACAACATGGATTACATTAGATTCCCAAATTAAGGAATTTATTTTATATTGAACGTGATAGATTTTCTTCAGAGATTTATATGTATACGATGCTTGTATACCGTTGTGATATTAAATAGTACACAATAGACTCTATAATTCAAATAATTTAATGTAAAAAATATTGTTACGAAAATGGAAATGGTGTAACATCATTTAACATTAAAATGTTAAACAAAGCTACAAAAACCAAACAACGGACTTCTTTACTTGATTAAAAAATAAACAAAAATATAGCAACAACATCACTATTACTATAGAGGGATAAACAAGTAAACAAAAAGCAACAACAATACTGCAAGGGCGAAGGTAAACAAAATACGCGAACAACAAACAAGAAAACATAAATAAATGTAAACAACGAAGTTTACACTTATGGTGATTTCGAGAAGACAAAGCCTCGAACGTTCGCCTTTAAGAACCTTCATCAGATTGTTTACATTGCTATATAAAAGGCCAGACAAAGCAGGTATTTGTCGGAGTAGAAATTTAGTCAATCTTGTGTGAAGATGCGTTGCTTGTGAAGAACAAATTTATTCTTTATCGTCACATATTAAAATTATTGTGTCAATTTATTCTGCTCTTATCAATAACAGATACAAGCTACGTTAAATTCATACGAAATTCGTACGAGGATGTACTTATTCAGGTTTTCCCAATGGACTCCTCTTGGATGAATAATGTCCAATAAAGCTTCAATAGAGTAGTTGGTAGTGCGTTAAACTACGAGAATATAGGACGTGAATTCGATCTCTTAACAGAGACTGTGGTTGTTTGTGACTGTTTATGGATTTGATAAGAAAATTATATGAGTTTCTGGTATTCCAACACTTATAACACGGGAATAAAAGTTGTTAACTGAGAGCTTTGAAAAAAAAAATACTTTGAGTGTTTTGGGCTCCCAAAAGTCTTTTTTTTCGCTGATATTCTTCCTGCCTTTTCTTCTCAAATGTAACTGTCATGTCAATTCTTGTTTAATCTTCTAAAATTATCAATTTACTCTTATGCAGTCTTATACAGACTGTTGTGTCACGTCATTGATCTAAAGGATTACGGGGGATTATCTTTTAATCTAATCATAAACATGCATAGGCCGTATCCTTATCACATTCGGCGTAATGAGTCTTGGGAATTCACATTTAGTCTCGTTAACCATACATCCAATGACATGAGTTGTACTCAGTTAGCTCTTACTTCTATTAAATTTGAAAAGCTCTAGGTTTTTAAATAATAGATTAGGATTACATAAACGATTTGTAGACGTACGTACATACATACATACCTATATGTCTTTAAAGTTTAAAAATTGTGATTTAATATAATAAAATAATAAAAAAAAAATTGTTTATTATTGTGAATTCCTTATAGATTTTCCTTGTAACATATTTCACAATAAAATTATAACCAGAGTACGTGACATTTGAGAAAACTACTCTGAAAATGGTACGACAAAACTTTTTTACCATATGTTGGCCAGAAATAAAAAAATTTCCATAATGCTCACATACAGACAAACGTATGTACGTACAATGTATAATTCATATTCATAACACCTCTTTCAAAATCATGAGCAAATGTTCAAGTAAATGTTTGTAAATGTTATCTATGTTAACTTGCAAATTAAAGAAAATTAAGACCAGAAATCAAAAAAAAAAATAAAATAAAATTATTTAAATAATAAAAAAATCAATTAGTCAATCAAACTCAATCAATAAGTTTTTGATCAAATCAGAAATTAGTACCTTGGAAAGAACTAATGCTACGTGCATGTAATATTTACCCCTGGTTTTCATATCATATTAGCAAATATTTACAAAAAGAAAATAAGAAAATTCAAAAGAAATAAAATAAGCCGAAAAGTGTGGAAAAGTAATTTTATGTAAAAGGATTTGGTAAGAGTACACTTTTCATTAGAAGTCAATTTAAGAAAGCATTATGATTTTGTTTATTTCGGCAAATATTTGCTTAATGTGACTCCTCTTTAAAATATGAACGAAAATCTAATGTCTTTTAACTAAAAATGTGATGATGGTCTCATTACACTTAATGAAATGAAGCACATGCTTAATAAAGTGAAATTGAATAAAGCTCCAGTGGAGAATAGAGTGACTTACGAATTTTTTATGAACGCCTTAAACGAGTTCTATGCACATCTATTACAAATTTATAAACAAATCTTCTCTAAGGACAGAATTGACGAGTCGTTTAGTAAGACCATTATTTTCCGGATATATAAAAAGAAAGATCCTGGACAACCAGGCAATTATAGAGGAATTTCTTTTATGAACAGTGCTGTAAAAATTCTAATGCGTGTTTTAAATGAACGCTTATTCAATGGGGTAGAGCTCAACAGTATAATGATGGAATACCAAGCGGGTTTCAGAAGAAACTATTCAACTGTGGCTAATATATATAATCTTTCAGCAATTATCAGTTATAAACTATCAGAGAAAAATGAAAGTGTATGCTTTCCTATTCGATTTTAAGGTGGCATTTGATAGCGTGGCTAGAAAATCCTGAATATACAAACTCTATCGAATAGGAGTATCATACAAATTTGTGAAATTTTTAGAAGCTATTTATAGTACTACACAATGAACTGTATGGACTGGAAAGGAATTTTCTAAATATTTTGAAACAAAATCGGATGTGAAACTAGGATGTTTGATACCTGCTTTGCTCTTCGCTTTATATATAAACGACCTACAATATAAATATTCGTCTTTTATTATATGCGGACGATGTAGTAATATTAGCCGATGATATAAGTACTATGCAGGATATGATTAAAAATCTAGAAGACTATTGTGTCATGGGGAACTTAGAAGTAAACTTAAATAAGGAAAGCTGGCAGACTTAGAAATGAAGAAAAATGGTTTTTCAAAGGTGCAAATGTTAAAATCGCTTCTGAATTTAACTATTTAGGAGTAGTATTTACGCCAAAACTAAAGTTTCACAATCATTTGGAAAAATGAAACGCACAAGCAAAGAAACGCATTAAATTCAACGTGGAAAACTTTAGTGGATAAATCAGAAATATATTCGGCAATGAAGTGAAAGTTTACCTAGCAGTATGTAGGGCAATGCAGCCCAGGTTTGAGGTTTTAGTCTCTTTGAAGAAGTGAATAAACTTCAACGCTATTTTGTCAAAAAATTTTTGAAATTACCAAATTGTACGCCAAACTACGTCTTGATGTTAGAAACTGTTTCGGACGAAACGTCACTGAACCTCGATTACATCATGAGAACAATGTTTACTTACAAAGAAAATAGGCTACCATATCAACTTTTATCGATTTTGTGGCATCAAAATCTCTTTTGGATAAAAGAATTGAAACATATAGCCACAACACTCAATATATTCTGGCCAGAAGTAAATCCTTTGCGAATACAGTGGAATAATTTCAGCACAGAGCTGTTAAGAAAGCTCAAATTAAATGCTGTGGATGAAAGACTGAGAAAAAAAAACGAAACGAAAGCAGTACGCTTTACACTTAGGCCATCAAAGAGGTATACAATACGTCAAATCTAACTTAAGCATAAATACGATATCCTGGACTTTTAAAGCGCACAGTGGTCTAATTGCATTAAACGGCAACAAATTTGGTGATGTCAATTCTCAGGTTAACGGCACTTTATGAAATATAAACGAATGCGAAATGTTAAATCATATCAACGGTATATGTCCAGCACTAAAGGAGTTTAGAATGGCGAATTTCGGAAAGCTAAGGCTCAGGGAGGAGGAAATTATTGACATTCTGAATGGGAAAGATAGTAAAGACTGGTCAAAATTAGTCAATTATATAAAAAATGACTGAAGTATAGAAAGTTAAAAATATTAAAGTAAAAAATGATAATTAAGTATATTAATAATGTATGTATACTCGGCAGATGTTTAGTTAAAAACATGTCGAGAATTTTCTTTTTTAATTCCTTTTTCTTTATTTAAACCTATAAACCTGAATTCTAAACACATGTATACTCTGGTCGTGCATAAATTACTTATTTTTATTGAAGTTTTTATCAATTTAAGATTTAATAAAAAAAAAAAAAATGAAAAATTTTCAAAATTATCTGACAATTTGCACTCCAAATCTCTTATGCAGCTATGAACTAAAATCAAAGCTAAAATATATCGTATTATACTACGTGATTCAAATAATATTCAATAAGATTTTCAAAATTGATTCTTCAAGATTTAAACTACTGTCAACAAATTTGAAGCCTGTTTGATCAAACTTTTAAATCCAGCATCATAACTCCTTAAACATTCCGTAAACAGAAATCGTGAACAGTGCACATAAAATAATCTTTACTAGAAAAACATTTCTCTTAGCATTCTGAATGAATTGGTTTTCAATAAAAATTAAACGGAAGCGAACAGGAAATGACAAACAAATGTCATACATACATACATACGAATAATACGTTCTAAAACGGAAGTTGAAATGTCGTTGCATTTAACACCCAAGCCTGACAATAAAAATTATTTAAACTTGATTTAATTTCTTTTTTTTATTTTTATTGTTGTATTTCGTATTTCAATTGCGTTATACATACAAACAAACAAAACGTACATTACGATGCTCATACAAATTTATTAGACATTTAGTTTAGAAATCCATAGAAATCGATACAAAAACAGTGTCATAAATTTATTGAATTGTTGGCCAATAAAAAACGAAAAAACGAAAAAACGAAAAAATGACGTTTAGTTGAGGGTTATCGATTAAGGCAATAATGCAATGTACAAATTGGAATGGCATTTCAATTCAAGAGCCACAATAAAATGTAACGAGTTAATAAAAATAAAAATTAAAAATTAAATTCAATTTAAATTTATTAAGAATCTTACTAAAGGAGACCTTTAAAGTAATTGCGGTTGCGATGATCTAAAGTTAATAATTAAAATACCGTTTCAGGTAAGCAGTACGTTTTAAAATGTTGACAAAAAAATAGTTTTTTTCTTATTAAGTAGTATTAAGTATTAAAGTTGTTCTAATAAAATAAAGAGATTAACTGTGTGACTTTTCAGAAGATTTTTTAAAACAAAACCAAAATATTTTTGAAATGTTTATGGTGTTATTACGATTATCAGCTTTTCCTTTTTTTTTTTGCTGTTCCAAGTCTAAACGAATACTTAGAAAAAAAAAAGTGTTATTTTCTTTGGCTTCGGTAAAGAATGTTATAACTTGGTTTAAATTTATGGAAGAAGTTTTTTTCCCGTTTGTCTTTTTTTTTTCTTTTTAGTTTTGCTTGCTTCCTGCTTCAAGGTGTTGCACTCATAGAAGTGCTTAGCACAACTTTTCTTTTCAATTCTTTGTGAAAAGGAGTTTTAATAAGAAAATGCAAATGCAAGAGAGTCGAAAACACACGTGAATCATATAAAGTGTTAAAATCCTCGGCGTTATAAGACCATTCAACATGGTGAATAACCTTTATTGTCATCTTTTATACACAGAGCTGCCACAATGATCTTCCCCATATTCTAAATGTTTTTTTTTATTGTTTCATTTTCACTAATTAGTTTGCTATTGATTTACTATGGTGGGTTTAGAGTGATAGCAGTGAACTAAATCTGTGAACTAATATTGGTTGAATCGCCGTAGTCTAGTAGGTAGTGTGTTGGCTTATTAGACGAAAGGCCAGGGTTCGTATCCCCGGTCAGACATCAAAAATGAAATTGAAAAAAATATTTCTTGGCGACTTCCTTTCAGCAGATTTCTGGCAAAAACTCTGAGAGTAAATAAAATTGCCATGAAAGTTTCTCAAAAAAATCTGTCGTTCGGAGTCGACTTTAAACTGTAGGTCCCGCCACTCATGTATAAAATTACAACACACACAACATAAGTGGTGTGAGAAGCTAGGCCGTAATCCTGACTGAAGGGTTGTAATGGCCAATTATGTATGAAACACGATATACAGTGTAATTTAAAATATAAATTCGTATATGCTTTAAATTGTAAATAAACAAATCTATTAATGGTTTAATAATAACAATTATTCCATGTCATGTCAGACTTAATTGAGCCGCTCAGTGCACAAATCGATTAACTCCAAAAACGAACGACAAAAAGTTGAGAATTGCGATGAAAGAATGTAAATTGTTTTTTAAAATTCCCTTTACAATATAAATTCAAACACAAATATATTGTAGAATACATAAATACATATATAGTTTTCATCTAATTGTATGTAAAATTAATAAGAAAGAATAGCCAAAAAAAAAAAAATAGAAAAAAAATAATGTCAGTAATGTTATAAATTTCATGTGACTGATGGAGTTAATCGATTTCATAATTGAAAAAACTAATAAGTTAAATTAGGTATTTAAATTTTTAAGTTATTTATTACAGAAAAAGTTAGTTATTATATATCATTATTACAAAATATTCCATAAAAATGAGTGTTTACAGTGGTGTTATGGTATATTATTTGTGATTAATTTATTAGCAGTACAAATAACGTCTTCTTTATCAGATGTATGTAAACACTCGTTATTTCGATTTGTTCTCAAGTTTTTTAAAGGTAATTATATGACTTAACAGGAA
The DNA here is from genome assembly GCA_005959815.1 of Sarcophaga bullata. Lineage (NCBI taxonomy): Eukaryota > Metazoa > Arthropoda > Insecta > Diptera > Sarcophagidae > Sarcophaga > Sarcophaga bullata. Next base: position 9,103 of record QOCX01001315.1, on the reverse strand, counting down.
GAATAATTTGAGTAGATCCATCATGCCCGTCTTTTTTTCCCCCTTGTCACAGTTGAGTCTTTAGGATATAGCAAAGGCTGATCTACATTCTTCATACTTTGACTTTTCTAACTTTATGTACCGTATTGTAAGCCAATTTATTGGAAACCCTGTAACGGTTGCTCTGTTAATGATTGAGTTTTCTAAAGGTTTTGGTGAACAAAATTTTGATGGGTCATTTGGATTAGATTAAATGGTACTTTCTTTTTACACTTTTTGATTATATTGTTCCAATTATCTGGTGAAAAAAATGTTTTGAATTTTTTTTGCATGTGACTCAATAATGGCAAAATCTAAGTCATTAGGTAAATTACTGTGACCACTTACCAAAAAAAAATTTTATTTCAATTGACTCAGCACTTATTTCCGTACTTTGAACAAGTTTCAATAAACTTAAGACAGTTTTAATATTTTTATTTTGCCTGGTACACGAATCAGAATGTGTTATTATTTTTACTTTGTTAGATACGATGAAATTTCTTGAGACTTACGAGATCCTTCAGTTTCTAGCCAAACAAATTCATTTTACATTCATTTTACATTCATTCATTTGACATTTAAATTTAAGATTTTTTATAATGTGGAATTAATCAGTTTGTGCACTGAATGGCTCAACTTTTGGTTTAAAAAAAAAATGAAATTGCAAAATTGAAAAGCTCTTAATGGTAACAATATAATTATTCCAGAATTAATATCTTTTTTTAAATTTCCACTATTTCTTCTCTCTTAATTTAGAGGAAATTCGAAAAATATTGTTCGGTAAAAAATTTCCTCTCTTCAATTTAAAATGTCCAATGAAATAAAAAGTGTACAAAATATTCACAATGCCAAAACAAAAAAAAAAAAACACAAAATTTTCAAATTTATTTATAATAATACAATGGCATTTAATTAATTACCGCCTTCTTATTTGTTACTTTTAAACATTGGCACTTTTTGTTACAATTTGTGTTCGTTTTGTTTAATTTTAATTTCAAATTTAATTTATTTTATCATTACGATCAGTTTGAAGATATTTGGGTATTGACATGCACGCGTAAATTAATTTAATTACTCTGTGATAGTGGATTATGATGACACGTGATGTTTTTAACGAATTACTGAAATTAATGAATTTCTATTTGTGTGCCATTAATTATAATGAAAATAACATGACGTACATACATACATATTATAAAATTGTGTTGTTATCGTTGTTATCTACATAATGTATGGTATAGACGCCAAATGCACCAAAATGTCAAAAAGAAAAAAAGCTGTGTAGCAGCAGGTGTAAATAAATTGACAAATTTTTTTGCCAATTAATTTCATATTATGGGGACAAAAAACAAAAAAAAAAACAAACAAAAAAAATTCGAATAATAAATTGAACAATTTGAAAAATATATATAGTGCGAGTGCACAAATGAGTACATGTTTATGCTCTGAGCAATTTTAATTGCATAAAAGTAAAAATGATAAAGCATTTGAAAAATTTTTTTTTAGTATTTAGTACTCACCAAAATCATGATCAAATTCTACGAAAAAAATAAAACAATCAAGAGGAATATAATTCGGATGTACTCAATTTTGCACCATTCCAAAATTTTATTGAATACGATTATTTTTAGTATTTTTTCCAAAGACCCTTGTCATGTAAAACCTCATTTCTGTGACTTAGCATGCTCTCCACCAAATTCTGTATAATTTCTCTCAGAATATTTGTCCATTCCTGATGAATCCGATGCTAAAGTTAATCTAAATTTTTTGGGACTGATCGATACTGTTCCAACCGCCTCTTCACGATTGACCACAAATTCTCAATCGGTTTGAGGTCGGGACTTTGTGCTGGCCACTGCACTTATTTAAAATTTTTGTTCACTAAGCCATTCTTTAACGATTTTGGAGGTGTGTTTAGGGGTCACCACCCTGTTGGATAGGAATCAGGAAAATGGGCCTGCAAAATTCTCATATAATCTCCTTTTTTCATAAAATTATTGATTCTTTGCAGTGATCCGAGGTGTAACCATGTAAAGCTAACCCATACTATGACATTTCCTTCACCGTGTTTCACCGTTTCCTTAACATGGTGTCTTTGAATTATTTCTCCAGGCCGGCGGGCCAGCAATATTGCTTACCATCGGACTGAAAGCGGTTGACTTTTGACTGGTCTGATCAGATCATATGTTTCCTGTCATGTCACTGTCCAATTTTCTGTTTCTCTGACAAACTTTAACCATTGCTTTACATTTTTAGTCGGAAAGTGCAGGTTTCTCTTTTGACTGCTGAGCCTCTATTTGCCGTCCATCGGACTAACGGGATCTCGATTGCCAAAGAAAGAATGTATTCCCTTTTTACTTTTCTTTACCATTAGACGAGTATCTGACTTGAGTCATGGAACAACAGAACGAGCGTTGGGTTCTGATGACTTACTGACTTGGACGTAACTCCAAGATGTTTTACAAATTTTCTCCTGGCTAGAACACCCCACTCCAGTCAAAGCTACCAATCTGACATCTCTCAGGCTGATTCGCGCAGAGCTTTCTTAATGTTTATTGAAATCTGTTTTGTTTGATTGAATACACAACTCACTTTATGATGGATATTTAATTAGATTTAGAAAAATACTTTAATACTCATTAGTTATTGTTGCTTTTACAACAAAAACAAAAACACACAAGCAAAAACACAAAGCGCACAGCAGGAAACCACAACTTCTAAGTGGAGTGTTGTAGTGTTCGTACGTGCTCATTATCTATATTTGTGACGCGTTAATGTTGCATGGATCAACATCAAACAATTTAACATATATTATTCCTAGTGTGTACCGTTTATTGGAAAAAAGTAGCAATGTGAGTCACACCAGTCAGTAAATAAATGTTTTCTTTTTTGATTTTAATTTTTAATTTTTTAAATTTTTGATTTTATTTTTTGAATTAATTCATTATTTTATTAATTATTAAAAAGTTATGGTTCATCGAAGTGAAATTTGTAGTGAGATTTCGATGCTTCTTCAAATTTTTAAGCCCAGCATAAGTCTTGTCAAAATTTACTACTGCTATACCGAGGAAAAAAAAATTCGAGACTGGAAAATAGTCAGCCTAATGTTTACATACATGCATACGTAATAGGTCATTAAATCACTTCAGTCAGGATCACTACCTAGCTTCTCACACCACTTATGTTTTGTGTGCTAAATTTAACCACAAGTAGTAGGACTAACAGTTTAAAGTCGATTCTGAACTACAGATTTTTTTGAGAAACTTTTCAATGTCATTTTATTTACTCAAAGAGGCTTGGACAGAAATCTGCTGAGAGGCAGTCGCCGAAGAAATATTTTTTTAAATTTCGTTTTGTTGGTGATGTCTGACTTGGGGTTTGAAGACATTAACCGCTAGACTACGCTAAGGACTACAATAATTTTTCTCCAACTATATCTCCAAGACAAAAAGGAGATAAGAATGATGATAAAAATGCAGAACAGGTTTTAATAACATAAGCTTATGGGTCTAAGATGTTGCAACTAGATTTTAGAAAAATATTAATTCATGGAGCAATATCTTGAAAACTTAGTGTGATGAAGATATTCTGTAGTTTAGATTTAGAAAATTTGGAAAATTATTGTCTTGTTTCTGGGTAAAATGTATTATCAATCTAAGCATCACCTTTGGATTGGATTTTAGGTTTTCGAATTTTTAATGTCCCAGGTATACCATCCTATAACTTTCAGTTGCAAAGTTTTAATTACTAGGACTGCATAAATGCATACACACATAATTAGTATATTGCAGCCTGTTCAATCTAAATTACAACCTAGCTTCTCACACCACTTGTGTTTTGTGTTTCAATGTTATACATGAGTGGCGGAACCTACAGTTTAAAGCCTACTTCTTGTTAGAAATCTGAGGAGAGGAAGTCGTATAAGAAATATTTTTTTATAATCCGTTTTGCTGGAGATGTCTTACCTCTGTTTAGAACTGTGACCTCACCTCTAATAAGCCAACACACGACCTACTAGGCTACGGAGACTTCATTGTATAAATTCTGTTTAATATTATGAATATTTCATCATCAAATTGATTTTTCTACTGGCAATAATATCGATATGATAAGACAATTTATTTTCAAACAATCGATAAATATGTATCATTATTTAATAATGTTTGTACTAAAATGATAGTAAATTAGATAATAACGAATAACTGTCCATAGACTTAAATAAATACCTAGAGCCTGTTGAAGTCAATGAATTTACTGTTGACTTAAGAATAATTAATCAATTTCTCATTGTCAACAATGCATTTAACTGCAATAGCTTAAGGAAATTACATGGAATGTATGACTTTATTATCGTTATACACACATCACTATTGGTATAACATAGAAGACACAAATTAATTTTGAGATTTTGTATTAAAATATCTGCAGGGTAATTAGGGTGGCATAGGCTAATAATTTAATAATATTTGTTGCAGACTCCTGAGGTCAATCCAATACTTTACTTCACTAAATATTAAGCAACTTATTGCCAAATTAATGCGAACTGCGATTCGATCAGCAAAAGAATGTTTAACTTGTTATATAACAATATTATAATATAAGTGTCTGGCTTAGGTAAACCTTTCTGGTGTTACCATTTGATAACATTTTGTATATTCGGAAACACCACAATAAAGATAAAGATAAAGTTAGAATTGCCAAATGACTAAGGGATAGGAGGATCATAATGATCCTTAAACTGCAGCCTTGTATCCAAATGGCATATTTTGAATTGTTTCCCATACGATGGAAAAGTCTATAACAACCCTCAACTAGAATAGTTTTATGAAATTCCATGAAATTATTTTGCACAACGTCTAAAATCTTCAAATATAAAAATTTAATGCTCATGTTAATAATAATAAATTCGTAAAATAAATAAAATTTGAAAAATTAATTCAATTATAATGTAGTTTCTTTCAGAATTTTTTTTGCTTATCTGTACTGTAAACATCAGATTATGTAGGACATTGTGCACAAATTGAGAAAATAAACAAACAAAATAAACGACTAATGGCCACTATTACAACTTGTCGTTAAAGTTGGGTTTAGTTAAAGGCACCTTTAGCTAAAGGAAACTGTAAAGTTAACTTTAACTTATTTTCGTTATTATAACATTACAGATAAAATAATGTTAACTTTTTCAAAGTCAGGATTACAGGCTAGCTTTTCACACCACTTATATTGTGTATGTTAGTTTTTTATACATGAGCGACTCCGAACGACAGATTTTTTGAGAATTTTTGTGGCATTTTCATTTCACTCTCAGAGTTTTTGCCAGAAATCTGCTTTGTCGCCGAAGAAATGTTTTTTCATATTTCGTTCTTTATGTCTGACCAGGTATTCGAACCCTAGCCTTTCCTCTAATAAGCCAACACACTACCTACTAGATTACTTTACTTGATTCTAAATACATGAAGAGATCATACAGTTGGCAAGAAAAATTCTATTGCCACCGTAGATGTAGGAGCAATTAAATTAAAATTTTCATATTATTTATCACGACACCGCTTGTAGTGCTTGTGGAAGAAAATACATTTGCAGGATGATAGTTCCATTTACGGATAATGCGGCAATCTACAATAAACGAATATGCTGTACGCGTCAAACGTATTTCATATACTATGCTACATATTATACGCAACTTTCGTACCTATTAACCAAGCATGATAATGAAATAAAAAAGAATTTCATCGAAATTCTATGTTTTTGTGTGTCTTACGGAGTTTGAGTTTCGAAACTGAATAAGTGACAACAAATTGTTTATTTGATGTTGACTTATTAAAACGTCACAAAGTGGAGAAAGTTCTAAGATTTTTCGTATGTATTAGTTTTATGTTCTATTATTGTTTTATTGTCTCATTTCCTATTGAACAAACCAGAAGAAAAACAAATTCAAAGGACTACACAATATTTCGTATGATTTTCATTGTTTAAAATTTTTTTGAAATAAATATGAACAATATTATACTTCCTCAGAAGCAAGAGAGCATTCTTATAACTCGTTCCTGTTCTATTCATAATTTAGAAAAAACAAAACATTTGCAATGATGAATACGCGTACGCGTGGCTATATTTTGAGTACTTAAACTTAGTAGAGTATGTCAAAGCTCATGGGACCTTCCTTTTTTTTTGTATTCTAGATGTTGAATTAGGTTTTAAATATAAAAAATAAGCGAATAATATAAGGAAGAAATAAAACATGGCAAATGCTTTTAATGGGCCACTGTGCCATTGTGCACTGAGCGTAATTGTGACCTCCGATTCACTCACGACATTTTACAACAATTTAAATAAAGTTCCTTAAGCATTATTCTATATAAGTTGAGCTTATGTTTACTTTAAATTTTTTGTTTGTTTTCTGCTTAAGTAAGGAGCATTAAACAATTCACCTAAAAATTTGCGATTCCATTGAGATGATCATTTGCTAAACAAGCTGAAAGAGCCGACTTTTAAATCTTTAATCCCAATCCCAAATAAGTAAGATGTTTATCGAATGTACGTCAAATTAATTCACTTACCATCGTGAGCATCTGAAAGCCGTCATGTGCTAAAACACAAGAGTATTGTAAACGAATGGTTTTCATTTATGAATAGATGTACGTAGCATATAAATTTCTGTTAAAAATAATTCCAATTATTTCGCATTAAAATAAATCACGGAAAACAATTAACACTTGAAAAGCATGCAAAAATAGATGTTTATTATGATTATGGATCATTTATAAGACAACTTACGATCAAAGTCAATAGATCAGCGAACATACAGAAATATTTAGGTGAACTAACATTATAGATTTTTAATAAGAGCTCTGGAAGACGATATTATTGTATTAGAATGTGACAGTTATGACCGGAGTCCTACCTCCTTCTAAATTTATGAGTAAAAATCTTTGCGTTGGAACGTAGTAAGATGTGATATGATAAATGGCGGACAGTTGTTCAATTGGGGGAACATTGATTGATTTTTATTAATCTTATGTCTCTTGCCGCATCTAGCGATGGTCTACACTGGACATACTCTACTATTTGCATTATAATTCCACCGCAGTTATTGTATATTTTCGAGGATACGGAGCTTTAAAACTTGTTGCACTTATCTGTTCCGTGTGAAAAACACCATATACGACATATACACGGAATAGTCTGCAACAAGAATGCAGGGTTCGATTTATAAAACTCGGTCTGTCCGCTTCTGAGCCAATGTAAAATTTGCTGCAATTTCTGATTGGAATTGCGTTTTGTCAATATTGCCTAGATTAAAATGGCGGAAATTAATTATTTGTTTTGATACATGAGCTCTGCAATCAAAAAATTTAAAATTTGTCCATCATATATGCAGTTTGGAGTCTATATATCGTAGTTTAAAGTGCAAAGAACGATCTATTCAGTCATATATTCATGCAGTCATATGAGTTTCAGTTTTTTTTTATTTTTTAACCCATTTACAGCCAATCAAAAAGTACAAGTTAAGTTTTTGAAATTTCATTGTATATTTATTTTTAACAATAAAAAAAACAAAATAAACAAAAAAAAAAATTAAAAAATTTCATTAGAGGGGTGTACCCAAATTGGTACAATGGCCACTTATGAGTGATATTTTGCAAAACAAGTTTTGTCAATGAAAAGTGTTTTTTTTTGCATTTTTGCTACGGCTCCTATTGTGGCAGATGACACAACACATACGCTTAGGAAGCTTTTCTGGAACATGATCAATGCCGTCTAGATGTAGACCCTCAACATTTGATAACGAAGGCCGAGTAGAATGTCTTTTGGATGACTGTTTCAGATAAAACCTAGCTATAGATCGACGAAATTGTAATTGGTCCATAGGATTTTCTTTACAACATTCATGTAGGCGCCATGTATTTGATATGACAATATCAACCATGTACGTAAATAAACACCAGCACCCTGATTTGAAAGCTAATTCTGTACAAAGACATAAATTGATCCATTTCATCACCTCCGCCCATGCTTTTATTGTAAGTTTGGAACAAGTGAGGTATTTGCATATCAACATTTTTTGTTTTTTTTTCTTTTTTTTCAGAAGACCATCTTTTCTCACTGGTTCACATGAATCGTAATTGGTCGACATTGTGCAAATACGGTTATCCTTCTAGCGGCCCAGTAATAATTCATAATTTTTTGTCAAATCTGTAATTGAAATCGGCTTTTGAATTTTTCATCATCTCTTTTGAATTCGGCAGAGGACATTTTTTAGTGCGATTTTCTCGGATTGTTCCTGTGGCACAGTAACATAAATCATGCACATCATTGAGTAACTCAAAATTTGTGAAAAAATATTCAAGAAAAAAAAAAAAATTTTTATGGACCAATGCTCAGAAACAGGTGTAATTGATTTGCCACAATAAATATCAAAGCAGTAATAATATCCAGACGAACTTGCTTGCTTCCCAGTTTTTATAACCAAACCAGAATAGGTTTGCCTCGAATACCTGTTTTGCTGAATTGGCGATGTGTATATATTTCACATGGATTCATTCGATAGAAATATGTTCGTTGCAAAATATCATACCTTTCTACATCGCGTTTTTTTGTCACAAGGTGTAGATTTTTTTATTCCTTACAGTTACAATTTGTCTTTTACGTTATACTTGTGGCCATTGTACCCAAACAACATTATTATATGCCTTCTAAGATCTTATACATTTGTTGTATGAAACTCAAAATACATTTCAATATTTCGCTGTTTATTGAATTTTATATTATAACATACATAATTGACCATTTCAACCCTTCAGTCAGGATTACAGCCTAGTTTCTCACACCACTTATTTTGTGTGTGTTAATTTTTATACATGAGTAGCGGGACCTACAGTTTAAACTCGACTCCGAAAGACAGATTTTTGAGAAACTTTTCATGGCAATTTGATTTACTCTCAGAGTGTTTGCCAGAAATCCGTTGAGAGGAGGTCGCTGAAGAAATATTTTTTTATATTTCGTTTTTGATGTCTGAGCGGGGTTTCGAACCCTGGCCTTTCGTCTAATAAGCCCACACACTACCTACTAGACTACGGCGACT